>SNQJ01S0053748.1:87864-101671 GCA_010110895.2 Picea sitchensis
ACCCTAGGTTGAACTGCAGCCGTTTGCCAACGGGAAAGAAAGTAACAACATTAATACTAGTACTGGTGTTGCATTGAAGCTTCCAACGAGCAGTGATTCCATTTATAGCGGATATAGGAATCGAACGGGTAGAAGCAATTGCAGGCAAGTTAGACAAAGAGCAAGCCATTATTGAGCGAGCCGGACCTGCGGAATTGCAGAATTGTAAAATAAATTGTAGAGAGTCGACACAAGTTTCTGCAAGTACCTTGGCAGATCATTTATAATTGCAGAATCCATGAAATTCTTTTCAAAATTGACGTAAATCTTGAAAGTAACATACGCTACAGCATTCGTTTTCAAGTGAGGACACAGTTGGCTTACCTTTGAAGTTGAGGAGTCGAAGTGATATCATTAGAGAGAGATGGAGAGTTCGAGAAGAGCCGACGGTAACTTCCATTCTTGCGAAGCAAGATGTTAGCAAAAACATAAAGCCGTGGAAGGAGAGTGATGTGAGTAAAGTAAAAGTTTAAACTGAAATCCAAATATCTCCTTCTTTTTAAAGAATAAATAGTAATGATGTGATAAAATGAAATCCAAATATTCCTTTCTTAAAAGAATAAATAAGAATGATGTGATAAAGTGAATGTTATGAAAAAGTTTTAAATGAAATCATTTTGATTATAACTATTATTTTTTACAATTTAAAAGTTTTAAGGTCTATTATAATAATAAATGTATTGGAAGGTTGAAAAAAAAATCTAGAATTTTTCTCGAAATCATATAGGTTTTAAATTTACAATTAAAAAGTTTTATTATAATAACATCTAAAGGCGTACAATGGGCAGATTTAATAGGGGTTTAGTGTTTAATAAGTTTTTTATGAACAAGATTAAATATGGCTGGAATATTCTTAGTAGTCACACAAAATCAATGGTTGTGATTTCAATCATTAACTTCTTAGCTATTTACTTTTTTACATTTAACTATTCATATTTAAAAATTACTTTGATCGCTAACTCATTGCCACTTAAATGATTAACAAAAATTAAATTCTCCAACATTGTATAACAAAAACCTTAATAGATGGGTACTCTATCACATTTATCTCATTAATTTTTGTTGTTACTCTTTAGAGAATGCTTGGTTAACCATATTTGTTATATAGATATCAACTAACAAAAAATAAGCGCAATTTTTTTCGAGAAAAAATAATAATTTAAAGACATAGGTGTCCATTCGCTTAAAACAAAATTAGTCATATCACTAATAACAAGATCACATAAGAGAGTTTGAAGAAAGATAACATTTATAAGTGTGTTCCATAATAAAGAAGGATAAAGACAACCACACAAAGTGTGACCCATTTTTATGAGTTTCCACTATATCAACAATTTTATTTTGCTTAATATATATTTCCAATATATTTGTATCGGTCTATTCTAGGCCATATAATCTCCTCTTCCTCTTCTTTCAAAGAGATTTCGTTTGATTTTCTTAACAAATAATAGTGCACAATTGTGAAAAATGATTTAGTTTAATTTTGTATATTTCAACCACATTTTTACAAAGACTAGTTGAGCACTATAGAAATCACCATCTTGAACTTTTAAATATTGACAACTAATAGCTTTGCCAAGTATTCCATGTTGGACCCAGATACAATATTGTAACAAAGTTTCTACATGGACATAAGAGTCAATTATTGTACTATTGTACTCAACCAAATATATCTATTCCTATATAACATATATGGTTAAGCAAGCATTCTCTAAACAATAACAACAAAAAATAATGAGATAAATGTGCTAGAGTACTGTTGGTGACTACTCTCCTCTACCGTCGGAGTTATTGACCCAAGGTTCATGTCTTTCAGGTTTCCAATAAAGCCTCTAAAACTATCGGCCCTCCTGGTAAACTAGAAGACAACACAGTACATAGAGTGCACTGCGCAGTCTCACCCGAGATAACTTTAAATGGGTTGATGTTAGACTTAGGTGTTTACAACCTAGGATTGAGTATGAGATATGGGTTTACTATTATGAGCCATATACTACAAATCATGATTTCAATCTACTATTACTCACGGGTGTGCATCTATCTTTCTCAGTTTATTTCCTGAACAACACAATCGAAGTCTAAAACAATGTATTAACTCATTCATTCAGCATAACAATTAACTGTTGGAAGCAAACAAAGATATATATGCATTCATCACATTACACATATATTACCGTGTTTCACTCCCTCCTAGGCTACGTCCACAAAGATTTTTCTCTTGGCTCTTTTATTATGGTAGTTTGCATCTCCAGCGTCACGCGCTTACAATTCCATCAGATGGGTAAGATCTGTATGAGGTGAACTAGATCGCACCAGGCTCCACAACCTGTGATCTAATCCTTAGATATTCCTCCTCTCCTCTGTTCTGAGCTCAACAACTTACAAAAATGGTTCCTAACAGCATTACATATGCATCAACTCGTACATTGCTATGATAGAACATTACAAAAGTTGAACTAATAAAAAAGTGAACCAACCTCTATATGATACCTGTGTATCACTATTTATATATATCGGACTCTTCAATCATTTACAATGTATTACCAAAACCCTAACAGTACCGACGTTAGGTTTTCCTCTCATGCATGCATGATGTGTTACCTTCCAGCTGTTACTTCCGTTTCTGCACACTTTATTTCCCACGATCATCCTTCTTTCCACTTCGGCCTAGTGCCAACAGGCCCCCAACACTGACATGTGACTTGTCCCGAGTGACCTAATCCTTTTGAGCTTCTTCGATCTCCTTGGTGATCGTCTGGAACTTTTCCTTGAGCTCTGCTGCTTTTGTCAGTGCCTGTATGGTCTTCTCTTTGATGGTGTCTACTACCTGAACTGTCACTTCTTCGCTCAGCAATCCTGCACATTCGGCCTGAGTCTATGATATCTGTGTTTTATCTCCTTCTACCTGTGCGATTATTTCTGCTACCTGTTCCTGTAGTGGCTCTAATTGAGCCCGACGCTCATGTTTCTGTGCTTGCGCAGTGATAAGTTATGCCTACATATTCTTCATCTCCTGCGTCCCTTTGACTCGTCATGGGATTGATATGGTCTTATGCTTCGGTTTGAGTTCTTGGATCATTGCATTGATCGTTTCCTCTTCCTTGTCCCAGCGTTGGACCTGTGGGTCCTCCTCCAACCTTGTCCAAAGTTGTGTTGCTTTATCGAGCAATTCAGCTGTTGTGCTAACCTGTTGTTCCATCTCCTGCAGCTGTACTATTGCTTCCTGCGTCCTTTTCTCCTTCACTGCCGGTGGAGTGGTTGGTGTGAGTTGTTCGCGAAGATTCTCGATCTCCTTCTCATATTGATCAATTGCCTACGCAATCTGGTCAATCTTTCTTGCTACTGGGAGTTCATTCCCTTGTGCGGTGCTTGGGAGTTTCTCAAAAATTCCTCCCACTCTTTGTTCCAGTTCATTCATGCCTTATTTTTCCTCCCGAGTTTCGATCTTGGCCTGCTCACAGACTTTTCCTAGTGGCTCCCGCTTCTTTGTTTCTTGCTATAGCTCAACTAAGATTTTATGTGCACGAGACTGTACCTTGTGGTCGACGCTAACCTACAATTTGTGTAGTTCCCTTGATGGAATTCGTGTCAATACCAATTGAATGTGGTCCAAATCCTTTAGGGGTGTTTGCCCCACGATTTCATCCATGCGCAACATGCTAGGTTTAATGTAAATCATTGCATTTGTGTGTGGCATGGAGTGGACTGGGTCTCGTTCTTCTACCTCCACTCTTTCTTTGGTCTGTATTGTCGGTGACTCTATGCCTCTGTTGTTTCTTGTTGTATGTGCTTCCCCAAATTTCTTGAGGAACTATCCCACTTTTGTTAGCTCTTTTTGCAGTTCATCCTTGTGGTGTGTTGCATGATCGAAATCTTTTGTTAAGCAATCCTGGACCATTATGGAAATCATTTCCCCATCGTCCTCCGTGATTGTATAGTCTGGAGATGCTCATTGCACCTTTGATTTCTTGCGCATGCCTCCTATCTATGCGATTGGTCTTTTATTTCCGCCTGGTTCCTGTGTGATGGGGTTTGGGGCGGTCTCTTTCGCTCCCTTAGCTTGTTTCGATTGTCTGTTGGTCGGATGTGTAGTCTTTTTCTTCCCCTTGTGGGTCCCTGTCTTCTTTGACCCTTCGTCTTCTTGAGTCGGCTTGCTTTGGCTCGTTTGTGGTTTCTTGGGCACTTCGATTTCCGGAGGCTGCATTTTCGCCTATTCTGCCTCTCCTTCTGTTGTTGTTTCTGGTACTTCTCGGGTAATGGTTGGGATCCTCCATTCATCAGGTCATTCACTGATGACCATGTTGATATCACCCTATGTGATGCAGTAACGCATCTGTAGCCATTGTTTATCTGGATCCTTCCTTGGTTATATCCACATTATTTGGCATGTGGCCCAAAAGTTGGCGATGTCCGCATATCGCGCGATAGCCTCTGATGTTATTAACAATGATCGACTGATAGCTTCCTGTATATCTTGTAGGTATGCTTCAAATATGATTCTGTTCTCCCTCTTATGCCTGGCCTGTGGCCCAGATCTCAGTAATAGGTATCTTACTTCCGTTGGCTGTGGTCTAGTACAAAAAAGTACATACCATGGTTCTCGCCATCCCATGAAGGCTATTAGGGTGATCAACCATGAGTAATGGAACTTTGTGCCTAAGTCATGCGCATCCTTACAATCCTCTTGAAATAAGTTCAATAGAAATGGATCCCATCTCATAGAGGTGCCTTCCGTGCACTGAGCTACCACTATAATGACTCCTACTAGTACTTCGTCTTTGCGGCATTTTCTGAGCAATTTGTAGGCTAGGATCTTTGCGCCCAATTGTGTAGTTGCGTTGTTGATTCGTTTGATCATGATGCCCCTTGTTCCTCTAGTGGTGCCATATTTATTCTTCATTTATTCTGCCAACGCTTTCTCCTTTGATTTGTCATCCAGAATCAACGCGGGATCCATACCCTGGGTTGGTAACCCTATGATTTGTGTGATAAGCTCAACAGTTATGTGGACAGGTTTGTCCTGCCATATGTCCCCTCCATGTGTGACTACTAACAGTTGCTTGACACATGTTGTCGCGTACTGGCCTCTACCAAAATGTGGTAGCTTCAACAAACCTAATATTCTTGTTTTGTCCAGCCCAGCTGCCCACTGGTGTGGCTGGCTAATTGTTTCTCCAAGTTGGTTTATGGCTATGGTCTACATAAAGACCCTCTATGCAAGTTCTAGGAACTTGGTTTTGTCTGATACATCATGGTCGGAATACTTGAGTTTCCTGACATGACCCAGTAGCTCCGGTTCTACCTATACTCCAGTTGGTATGCGTGGTAGAACAATTTCTGATGCAGGTTTCTTACGGGGTGAGCTCGGTATCTAAACTATGTCTTCCTACTGCGGTGGTTGGTTCGAAGTTCCAACAAATTTTGGTTGTTCCCCCATCATCCATTCTAGCCAAGCCGAGGCATTCGCATTGGTATCCCCTATTGGTTGACCTGAGATGGTCGTTTGCGACTCGTCTGGTTGCATTGTTGCTTCCATATTTTGTGTCGTTTCATTAACCTATAGGACTCCTTCGGTGATTTTTGGCTGCACTCCCTGTTGGGTTTCCACTTCATCGTTCTAAGGCGCCTGCGTCGCTACTGGCATATCCACTTTCATGGCCTCTTTTTGTGGTTGTTGAATCTCTTCCAGTATTGGTGTGGAGTTCACCGATATCCTCTCTAGGAACAGGATTTCATCGATATCAATGATCTCTGGCTATTGCTGCTCATTCTCTTCTAGTGGTCCTTGTGACCTAGTTTGAACCATGGTCATTCTTGCTGTCTGTCTTGCTTCTGTTGGCTTCAGTCGTGCCATAGTGGTGACAATCAAACGTTTGTTGAGTTCAAATAACTTTGGTGAGCTCCGTGGTCTCTCTTTGTTTGTTCTGGCTGCTATTACTCTCTCTTTGTTTTCCTTTCGCGAATAAACTAGTTTCTCTCATGCTCGCATGTTGTATGGGCTTGTCACAAATCTTGTCGAGGACGCTTCCTCCATTATGTGTTCAATGCATCATAATTGTGGGTTCAATGCATCTGCGGTGGTTTCTTACTTGTCATTAAATTTTATTTTTCATCTTCTGTTGGCGTGTTTAATGTGATGTCCCATCAGTCCTTCTCGTGCTTTAATTCTAAATAGTATTGTCATGTCATACTGCTTTTGTTGACTTTTCGTTCCCCGCTTATTTCCCCTCTGTATGTAATCATTGTTCCTACCTTTTCCGAATTTGTGTTATGAACGTCTTGTTGCCTTTCTGTCTTTAGCGTGCTGCATGCTTTTTAGTCTTTTTTCCTTTTTGTTCTCTTTGTTTTTTTTTTCTTCTATTGCGCGGTGGGTGGTCAACTGTCCTTGTACAGCTTCAGTCGGCTCCCATTAATCATTCCTCGAAGGTATGCACCTGCTAAATATATTAACTTTACAACTCCTCCGTCTATGACAGTTTTTACCTCGTATGGTCCTAGCCAATGCATTATGAGCTTCCCTGGGTGCTGAAACGACTTGCTATCATAGAGAAATACTAGATCTCCTTCCTTAAATGTTTTCTTCTTGATGTGTCGAACATGCCAAGATTTGTCTCTTGATTTATGCACTTGTTGATTGAATCCTGCAAGGACTTGGTCTTCCTCCATTGACAATAATTGATTTAGTCTTTTGCACCTCGGTCTGTCATCTTTGTGATAGCTTCTACGCATAAGTTGGGTACTAAAAAATCTAATGGAACTACTGCTTCTTGGCCATAGACTAGTTTGACTGGTGTGTGCCCTGTCAACTTTTTGCATGTGGTCCTATACGTCCATAAGACTGTTGGTACTTTGAGGTCCCAGTCATCTTTGTTGATGTTACAGATATTTTTCAGTGCGTTCTCCATAATTTTGTTGAAGGCTTCTACTGTGCCATTTGCCTATGGGTGATACGGTGTGCTCTTCTGGTGATGAAATTCAAACTCTTCAGTCAATGCGTGGATGGTGTTGTTTATGAAGTGTTTGCCTTGGTCTCTCATCAAAATCTTGGGCACCCAAATCTAGTGATGAATTGTTAAAACAAGAAGTGTACAATTGTCTCTGCATTACAATCTTTAACTGGTGCGGCTTCCACCCATCTTGTTATGTATTTCGTCGTGGTGATAATGTATCTTGCCCCTGTTCTTTTTTCTGGTGGGTTAATTGGTCCCACAAGGTCTATTGCCCATTAGTCAAATGTTTGTAATGTTACTTGTGGTCGTAGTGGCATCTCATCCTTTCTGTTGGGTTTGCCTACCCTTTGACAAATGTCGCAACCCAGACAGTACTTTTTCGAGTCCCTGTGAATCGTTGGCCACCATATTCCTGCACATAGTACCTTTTGTGCGGTATATTTTCCTTCATAATTCCCTCTTGTGATTCCCTCGTGGGCTTCTGCTAAAATCCTTGGTCGTTCATGCTCTAATATGTACCTTCGCAAGATGTTGTCTGCGCCCATCTTATATAGGTGTCATGTGATCAATTGATAGTCGATTGCGCTACTAGGTTCTTCTTCTGTGCGATGGTCTATTCTTGCGACGCAGTACCTATGCTCAAGTAATAGATGATCTCTGTGAAGTAGTCATCAACAATCTGTACTGAGAATAACTGTGCATTCGGAAAATTTTCTTCTAAATTTGTAGGTTCTTCTCCATTTGTGACCCTGTACAGGTGGTCAAGGCCTGCATTCAGTTTTCCTGGTTTAACTATTACTTCAAAATCAAATTCTTGAAATATCAGTAACCATCGACAAATTCTCCCCCTCAACACTGGCTTGTTGACTAGGTATTTCAGGGCTGAGTGATATGTAAACATATTAAAGTGTTTTCCCAATAAGTAATGTCTGAACTTTTGTAGTGCATAGACCATGGCTAGGCCTTCTCTTTCTGTCGTGTTATAATTATGTTCTAAGTCTGATAACTTTATGCTTGCGAACACTATCAGGTGATCCAAGTATCTTTCTCTTGGCTACACTAAGATAGCTCCCAGTGTTATCGTTGATGCATCTACATGCACATGGAATGTCTTTTCCCAGTTTGGAAATACTAATATTGGTGCAGTAACCATATTTTCCTTCAAAGTATCCAGACCATGTTGACACTCATCGTTCCATTGATACTTTGTATCCTTCCTTAACAATTTTATCATTGGGGTTGTGATCTGCGCATACCCTTTGGTGAAATTTCTACAGTATCTTATGTGCCCTAAGGTTTCTCTTAGCAGTCAGACTGTTTTTGGTGCTAGTAAGTTAAAAATGATGGCGATCTTGGTCGGATCCACTAACAAGCCTTGTTTTCATACTATATGGCCCAATAGTATCCCAAACGGTGTTCCAAATATGCATTTCTTGATGTTTAGTGATATCTGACATTGTCTACATCTCTCTAAAGTCAGTCGTAACACTTCCACATGGTTTTTCAATAGACTATAAACTATCCGGTAATCCAGGTATACTTCAAGGAACTAATGGATAAATTCCTTAAATGTTGCGATGACCACTTTGGAGAATATTGCAAGTGCATTCTTTAGTCCAAACTGCATGATTGTGTAATGATAAGATCCCCATTATGTCACAAACGTCGTATTGTGTCTGTCCTCCTGTGCTATCTTAATCTGGTGGTAGCCTGAGAATCCATCAGTGAATGATTAAGCTTCATGTCCCCCCACATTCTCTAACACTTCATCCGTGAATGGTGTAGGGAATGGGTCGTGTAGGCATGCATCATTCAACTTCCTCAAGTCAACGCATATCCTGATCCCTCTTCCTTGTTTCTTGTCCTGTACTACCATCAGGCTTATCCATTCTGATTCCTCAACTGGTTTGATGATGTTGGCTTCGAGTATTCTATCAATATCATCTTTAAATTTATGTTTATATATGGGGTTCAGTCTATAGGGTCATTGTCTAATAGGTCTCGCTTCAGGTCTGAGTGGTATCTTCATCTCTCCCAGTTCTTCGGCTATACCCTTCATCTCTATAAATGTTGTGGGAAAAAGGTCACTATATTCACGCAACAATTTTGTGATGCTTTCTACTGTGTGCTCATCCTAGTAGTCTCCAATGATAGCAATTTTGGGTTGCTCAATTGTCCCGATGTCAACTTTCTTTACCTTGATTGGTGCGGAAATGACTTCTGATTCTATGGGTAATCCTTCCACATCTCTTTCGCCTTCTACTTCTTTGATCTGAATGTCGCGTGGGTCATCTTCATCTGGTGCTTCCTCCTATAGATGATAACATGATAGTAGTTCCTTGACTATTTGTTTATTCCGTTGTTTCTCTTCTGTGATAAATTCTATTTCTGGTTCTTTGATGAATATTACTCCTCTGATTCATTTGAGGGATGTGTCTATGTTGGGGTTCTCATGCTCGAATGAGAAAGTGATTGTGAAGTTTTGTTGCAATGTCCTCCATGTTGTAGTTCCTTTGCACAATTCCTGGTATGTATACCAGTTCGTTGGTATACCCTCTAAAGTATGTATGAAGTGATGAGGACATTCCTATGGTGGTGTCATTTTCCATAGATTTTTGCACTTCACTAAGTGTTCTGCTAGTGCCTCTTGTCCTTGGTATTTTGGTTGTTTGTTGTATTCAGGTTTTGCGCCGAACCTTATGCGCAATAGTCGCTTACATTGATACCAGTTTGTGATGGTCTCTTTATGTGCGCCCCACCATCTTGCAGGTGTGGCCTTAAGTTCTAAGTCAAGTGCTAAAATTCATTGGTTTTCTAATACCTCGTCTTTGTATTGTGTCAAGAATGTTTCTAAATCATTTAGTCCGTGGAAACTAGGTGGTTCTCTGATTTCTATGTCTACCCATCTTACTGTGCAGTTTATTCTTGCACATCTTCATGTGGATACTTCGTGTAGTATCTGCAGTCAGTTTTCTAACTCGGTGTCTGACTTTGTTGTGCATGAAGTAATGCTCCGCCAACTGAGTACCTTGTCTGCAGTTGGGTTTATGTAATCCTCATCATGCGTAGTTGTTATATACAACTAGTCGATATCCTCTAAGTCCAGGCAAGTGGGTTCTACAAACCTCTCCCCTTCTGATGGATCTAGTGGTGCTATGACCCTGTATTGTTCGGATTCAAATGTCATTTTCCTGGTTTTCAAATTGATTATGGTCTGGTTGTCAAATGCCCAATCCAGACCAAGCAGTGCCGGGTAAGGTGTTGTGCCGTATACTATTGCAATGACTTCAAAATTTTCTTTAGTGCGTACTCCATAAATATCTACTATCACTCCTTTCAATCTACCTATTGGGAGGACTCTATGTTGGTTTGCTAGTTTTAATTGGACATTTGAGTATCCTAGTCTTGGCTCTCCCATACATTGCCAGGCCTTATTGGGTAGAACATTCACTTCGGATCCTAGGTCTAGTATAATGTCTCCCATATTGAAATCCCTAATGTTAGCATTTAGTCTAAATTCCCTACTTGTTCTTCTTCTTGTGTGTACGTGGTTGACGGTTTTGGGTTCTAGTTTTTCTTTTGTCTCGCTGCTACATTTCTCTAGTATGTTTTGCAATATTTTCACAGATGAAGGATCACTTAATACTTTCACGCATGATTGCAAAAACCCTTTGATTATACTTACTTGTCCCTTGGGCTGCATTCTGTTGGTATGATCCAGTGATGGCGGCATCTCATATTATGGGGCTTCCTTAAATGGTTGCACAGTTGAAGTCGATGATGTGTCCTCCTTCCAAAATTCTTGTCTGGATTCCTTAAAGGTATCCTTTTATTTTTGTGCATCAAACTGCTTTCTTGGTTCAATGTTCTTCTTTACCCATTGGTTATGTGTTGGTTCATTTTGAACTGTGTCATTTCCTGTCTTTGTCCCTCCACGAGTGACTATAGTGATGTTTCATCTTCCATCCCTTGCTTCGACTGAAATCCACTGGAAATTATGATTGTTATGATTCCTCTTTTCCTGAATCTTTACTAGTAGTCGCGTAGATTCCTCTGTATCGTGGTCTAATGTTCGGCAATACATACAAGTTGCTGGTGGAATTGGACATTCCCATGCATAATGTCCCGGTTGTTGATAATTGTGACATGTGACTGGTCCTCTACTGCGTCTAAAACCTCCTCTGTCTCATCCTCCTCCTCGGTAGCCTACTCGGTCACCTCTCGGCGCGTTACACTATGGTGCCTGATTGTACTTCATGGTATTGTACTGGGGTTGTGCCGGGTTATACTATGGTTGGACGTTATTGTATGGTTGTTGCATAGTATTGTACTGTTGCTGCATAGTATTGTACTTATGTTGTGCAGTATTGTATGGAGTTGGGGCTTGATTGAACTGTGGCGTTGCTTTCCCAGTCATCATTCCGACCTGTACCCTGTATGCATCGGATGTTCTTTCCCACATCAGCTCCATAGTTCTACAATCTTTGTCGTCGTAGCCCACTGACTTACAAAAGGTGCAATATGAATTCTTTGGAACTGTCTGGTATTTCTACATCATCGTGCAGTGATAAGGGTCGTGACCCAATTTCTTCCATATTTCGCACCATAATCCTCCCTGTGGTAGTGGATTTGGAATACTTGTTTCCATATCCTGCACGAATGTTGGGCATTCGTTCTTGTGGTGTCCTTCCAGCCTACATGCAGTGAACCAAATGACTTCTCGTTTGTCCTTGTTCTTATTTTGGTTCAAATGAAATGTTAGATTCTTCAAATCCTCCTTCAATTCCTCAATAGTTGGCTCCATCTGCTAGTACTTGTTCTCTTCCAATTGTAAGGCTTCCTGTAGAGCCTCTGCCTACGTTTGAAATTTTTGTTGTCGTAAGGGATATTTTAAGTGTGGGAGTAGTGAGTTGACAAATAGGTGTCGATGTTGCATCTCGGTCATAAGGTATTTTATTTTTCCCTTTAGTCGCTTGAATCTCTGGTCAATCTCCCATACAGATTATCCTGGTTTTTGTCTTATCTCGATCATCTCGTTCATGTACTGATCCTCTAAGCTCGTCTTCTGGAACTCATTGATCAATAGCTTCTTAATATCTACCAGTCTCCTTGTTGTCCCAGGGGAACTGTTTGTGTCTAGACTCATGTACCATTCTAGTGCGTAGTCTCTTAACGTAATCACTAGCTGTGGGAGTTTGGTATCTTCATCAGTTATTTGTTTTTCCTCCCAGATCTTTGCACAAATGAACAAATGATTCTCAGGGTATTTTGTTGCTTCTCCTCAAAATTCTGGTAATCTGATAGTGGGATCGTGTCCTGCCATTATGAATATTGAACTACTTCCTCCTCCACACGGTGTAGATACTTGACTAGTGATGCCTAAACTGGCTCCTCCAATTGTTTCTCCTAGTGTATATGTGCTTCTTGTTGTCAGACTTCCTCTGAACTTCGATTGTCTAAATGGTGGTGTTCTCTTTGGTGTATTAATCGCACATGGGTTTATGGGTTCCACACTAAAATTAATATGGATAGGATGGCTGCCTTATCCTCCCGTTCTTAGGCCTCTCGTCTTCCTCTCATATGTTGTGCACAAGATTTCCTCAATTTTCTCCACAACCCATAGATCCTCTACCTCTTCCTCATCGCTTGACAAGACTTCCCTCGCAGCTACAGATCTCTTCTTGGTATTCACCTTATATTGGTAGGGTAATTTGCTATGAATTGTTCCCGATGATGCAAAGATCCACTTGAGTTGGTCGTCATCCATCATGATTGGGTCCAGTTTATCCTCCTCCTTCTTGCCTTTATCCTCACCTCCTTCCATTTATCCTCTCTCTGTCAGTGTTTCCCCCCTTTCGCCCATGCACGCAGGGAAGTTTAGTTGTCTAATTCCATTGTCATTACACCTTTGTTATATAGCAGTGTATTAATAGAAGTATACAAGGATTGAATATACCTTCCTCAAGGTCCACGTAGAAATTCTTGCTCTGCTGCACTGTATGACTTCGTTGTGACAACTGCAAATTCGGTGATGAAACCTGCCACAATACTGTCAAGCCAAAAGTCTACTGCAAGGGTGAATTTGTTGTTCACCTGCTGTAACTGCTCAATATGTACCTGAGTCCAATCTAGCTATTGGATCCGGTCCGTCGCGTGGTTATCCTTAAACCTTAGTATCCACTCCTATAGTAGATGTAGAAAATCACAGAAAAAGACTTTGTGTAAATCAATAAACACGTATTTATCCATATATTTGCGAGGTGTGATTTCTAGGGTTTCTATTGTCTTGATGTGAAAACTCTAGCTCTTTGGTTCTCATCCAGCCTTCGATTTCGGCTTTCGTGGGGTTCCAAGGTCTCAAAATTCCCTTCTAATGGCTCATTGGTATTCTTGTTTCACTCGTTGTTTTCTCGTTCAATCTATCTCATCTACTCGTTCCTCTTCTTATTCCTTCTAACACGACAACAAAACCATTTTTTGGTTACTACTCTCCTCTACTGTCGGAGTTATTGACCCAGGGTTTATGTCTTTCGGGTTTCCAACAAAGCCTCTAAAACTATCAGCTCTCCTGGTAAACCAGAAGGAAACATAGTACACAGAGTGCACTGCGTAGTCTCACCCAAGATAGATTTAAATGGGAGGTTGTAAGACTCAGGTGTTTATAGCCTAGGATTGAGTATGAGATAGGGGTTTACTATTATGAGCCATATACTACAAATCACGATTGCAATCTACTATTACTCACGGGTGTGCATCTATCTTTCTCAGTTTATTTCCCAAACAACACAATCAAAGTCTAAAACAATGTATTAACTCAT
>SNQJ01S0053749.1:0-12325 GCA_010110895.2 Picea sitchensis
TGAATGTTATCCTTTAAAGTTCCTATGAATACATCAATCAAGTGCTCATCTAGAATATCAATTACCTTTATATTCAATCTTTGGAAGTTCTCAATGTGCTCGATAACTGAACCCTTTTGCTTGAGATTTATCAATTGGATAAAAAAGGTATTGCTCCTTGTATCCTCATAGTGTGCTATCATTTCTTCCATGAAAATTTTCCAAGTGACGAGTGATTTGTGAGAACAAAGCCATCGATACCATACAAATTGATTAGGTTCTAAATATAAAGAATCAATTCGTACCTTTTGTGTATGTGGCACATTATGGAGATCAAAGCATTGCTCCATCTGAAGTATCCATGTGATTGGGTCCTTGCCATCAAACTTCCTCATATTAATCTTAGGAATGTGGTTGGTCTTCAAACCAAAGTTGGAGTTTCTCCATTCTTGATTCACCTTCCTTGTGTCCTCATCATGAATTTCATGGGATGCATTTTCACTTTCAAGTGTCTTCTCTGTTACAAAATTTTTCAATACTTCCATGATATCTCCTTTTAAACCATCCATCTTAGTATCCAACTTAGCTTCCATTGAATCCATCTTAGTATCCATCTTAACTTCAATTGAATCCATCTTCTTTTGTAGTTCATTTATGTCCCTATGCATGTATTCACCTTCATCAAGAGTCCAAGTAGGATTTTTTGGAGGCTTATTTGGTGTAGAAGTTCCCTTTTTTGGTGGCATGTTGGCCAAGTATCACTTTTGAACCTTGATTTTGAGGTGGTTCTGATAGACAATATTTATTCTATTGTATCTCCCAAGTTTTCGCCCTTTTGGGTATGAAACTTTATTTTATGTAGTTCTCTGATATTTCTTCTCTGCAATGCCACATGTATGATCAAAATTGGATGTGCCAAGTGGAATTTATGGTAACTTCCCCACAACTTGCCGATTTTTTGCCTTCCAGGAGATCTCACTTGTATAGCGTGCCCCACACAAAATAATTGATATAAAATTCTGAAACTCGCACCAAAAATACTATAGACTGTCCACGATCCAATGAAACTAGTCCCACTTAATTTGGATACTCTAGGAAGAAGTTATGATTGTTTTACCTGTAACACATTCTTGAGACTAGTCAATAGGACTAGTTAGATACCCTATCTTACACAGGGTGTATCTATAAATTTAAGATGACCCAGAAGCTAAACGTTTTACCATCGATAGCTTACTAATTTCTCTAAATATCCTTCGTATTTCAGGGTCTGAAACATTACATAAATTTTTTTATAGCAAAAATTATGCAATGACTCAGTTCAGGATGATTCCAGAACCCTATCTTGTATAGGCTGTATCTCCGAAAGTATAAGGCCCCAGGAGATGAATTTTGAACCCAACGTACCTTGATCCGTCTGATAAATATCCTCCAAGCCATTCCTTTTGAAACATTGTAGAAAAATAGTTATAACGAAAATTCCAAGGTGTCTCAGATGTAGAAGAGAAACCCCAAGACCTTGAGCTCTGATACCATATGTTAAGAACCAAATATCAATATAGCATAGAAAAACCTCAGAAAAAGTACTCAACGCCTTGAAAAAGAGTTAATTTAAGATAATAAGCCTCTTCTAGGGAGAAACCTCCTTTTACCCCACTTAAATGTTCAAGTACAAGATGATTCAAAATGAAAATGTCTCCTTGGTATATATAGGAGACTAGGAGGTAAAATTACAACTAATGGCCTAAAGATGTCATAAATAAAATAACATTACTAATATAATATGCCCCAATTAAAGGGTAATGAGCCAATATTAGGGCTTAACATGCTTAACCATATGCATAATCATAAGCCTCTGTGTAGTTGTCATGGGTATATTTCACAACCCACCTACATCTCTATTTTAAAATCAGTCAACTCATGATTGTTCAAAATCATTCTCATGTGACCCTCAAAGGCATAATCATTTGCATCTTATCATGACAACAAATCATCCTCGCTCATTTATTCTATCATCTTATTTATATTCGTCTTTCCTGAGGGAATGGAATACATCCACCTCAAGCTATCACTCAAACAAAACTTCTATGAATCTTCAAAGCAGATTCAACCATGCAACCATGGTATTCATTCAATCTTGGCAAGTGAAATTCCCTCCTTACATATCACTCATCAAGGAAGCCATATTGTGCCTTTAGTATACATTTATCCTTACATCATGCACGTGCATCACTTGCACGTTTAATATATTTCATACCTAATTGGTATTAGTAATAGTCTTCATGTCAAGAAGCCTCACAATGCATTAACCCATGCATTCAAACAAAATGTACAAGCCTAGCCAAACATTCATCATGCAATCTCATTGCTTGCACCCCTTTCCATTTCATACATGCACATGGACATATCATACTTCAGGATCCTTTTAGAAGGATATTTTTGTCATCCTTATGACAAACCTCATAGGGAGACTCAACACTGAGCTTCCCTCTTAGTTTAGATATTCCATTCATTCACAAGATATCCACTTGGAAGTTTAACAGACATAGTCATAACTATGTTTCCCTTTCTATGCGATAACAACTAGCAATAAAAACACTCTTGCCTCAACTTTCATGAAAACATTTCCCACTCATAAATACAATCTGGGAAATTATAAGCATGCCCAAGGTGACAAAACATCCATTCTAGCTTCCAACTGGTCTTGATCAGCAGACCTTCCAATCAAGGAAATCCTTTTCTAGATTCCCTTCACTAGGGTCCAACTATATCCATATGGCTACCATCCACCATTGGATGTCAATCTGACCCATTGGGCTTATAGAAGTTCCCCAACACTTCCTTTACCACATTCAGGATCAACATTTAGTCAACCATTTTACCTTAATTATAACATTTTAATGTCTAATATCATTTGGACTATTCCCTTAAAGCCCAAATGCAATTTCGAATTATGTTAATTACTAAGTATCCTAGTTCAGAAATCTAGAGTATCTTTAGGTCAAGATCAGTCTTAACCATTGCACCTAGAATTCTTCCTTATGATAAAAAAAAATCATGGATGGAGGCCATTCTCCTCCTCCCACGAGAATTCTGGTAGATTAGTTTCCTATCCATCAAGCAAGGGAGGCTGTTGTGATTTCTCACTCAATCACTCTATATTTCTACAGCTTTGTTTATCAGGTTGATTAGAAAAACCCTATCCAACAATTCTTGTACCCAGAAACAAAATCCAGTTCTCATTTCCCTTCGAAACCCAAAAGTTGCGCATGCTCCCCCTTTTTAGAGAATGGTCACCAGACTCATTCCTCTGATCGTGAGGGATTATACACATATACAAGGTTTAACCCTTCATTAAAGAAATAATTATTACTACTACGGATCCCTTCCATCCATTCACATCCAAGTCTTTCTATTAGTGCCCATCAACATAATCCCATTCTTGTAGGATCGACTATCATTTCCCAAAGAAATGCTAGGCTTCCTTTGTCACAGACTAGCATGATTCAATATCATTTGGTAAAATCCCAACCATATTTTAAATCTGCATCCTTCTACTCAAGGAACTTATGCAGATGATTTTTGTTTGGAAGTAATATTCTCAACATGCTCATCCTAGCCTTGGTAACCCAATCTTATGTTTGTACAACAACACATACGATTGCAGAGTGAAGTCAACTTCTTTATTTGGAAACATTAGCAACATACAGTGCAAATTTCCAAAACATCTATCAATAGTAAAAGATCTCATTCCTCTCTTCCATAGAGGTTTACTAATCTTCTCAGGAATGGGGTAAGATAGGGTGTTACCCCTTAAATTTCTCCAAAAATATTTTCATAGGACTCATGCATGAGCCCAAGCAAGCCAAGTGTTGTTGTCGAGCTATGATACCAATTTGTAACACAACCAACCCCTTAATTCTCTTCTAAGGGATGGGGCGTCAAAATTTTGTTCTCCTTAAGTAATCAAATCCTCCATCTGGGGTCTCTATTACATTCTTCTCATCTAGAGCTTTCCAACCATGGTATCCATGCTCAAAACCAAGCTCAGAACTAGCAGATATACCTCTCCCAAGCTCCTCAGGTGTTCATTGGTCGGGGCCATGTGGATTCAATGTGGATCCAACTCAATACGCTTCATCACGAGTTCTCTGATATCCCAGAGCTTCCAGCATTCCTAAATCTATGGCTGAGATCCATCCACCAACCAATCCAACGACTGGGCTTGATCCTTGGCTAACTCACAGGCTAGTGGGGAATTTGGCGTTCAGCCTTCAGATTTTAATTCTAGGCCTAGCCCTTCCCTTCGTCTACAATCACATACAACTGTGGGCTATGACCAGACACCAAGAATACATGCACCTATTTCAGTGCTTCGAAGCTTTGGCTCTAGACGTTTTCAACTTATTACACCACAAATCTCCCAAACTGCCAAATCGAATAATTTTGGGTATGCCACAGGGATCAATGGTCCCATTTCTTTGTCAATATCAACAAACAACAATTACTTCGGGCATCCGGGCTTCGACGAATTTCAGAACACCTCTCCTCAAGTCTTCCGAAGTTCCAATTCTTTGGATTGTGCGATCTTACACCACACGTACATAGAACATAAACGGTTCTGATTTACTTCAGGACTTCACGCTTCAGTGAATTCCAAAGTACTCACAAAAACAAAAATTTGAAGAGAAATACTTTCAAAATGTCGGATATTCTGACACACACCCTCCTTTTTTCAACGGTAATGATGGACTCCGGTGCTTCGGCCTTCAGGAGTTCTCCATCCACACGACCGCACTTTCTCCAAAGTGGTTATCCTCTGAAATGAAGGATCTGCTGACACCTTTCCTCTACTGATGGACGAATCCGATGAACTCTGATGCTCAGGCCTTCAGGAGTTCTTGCTCTAACCAACTATGCTTTTCTCCTGGAATGACTTTTCTCCGAAGTGGCAGATATTCTGCCACACGTCCTTTTCCAACGGATGACTGGGATGACTTCAAGACTTTGACCTTTGGGAATCCTCATGCCTTCACACTTCAATTCTCCCGTAGTCGGTCAGCGTCGGGCTGACCAGAACCTAGATCTGACAGTCCGAGGGTATCCACGTAACCCAGAGATCTACGACTCATAACTTCCCCTCAAGGGTCCCTTGGGTCCGATTGTTAATCCGTTCCTAGAGGGAAATCTGTCATCNNNNCTTACCTTGCCAGGAGGTATCCTTACTTGGAAACACTGTCACTCGACATGTAGGCCCCCACGTGCTCTTGACTTGATACATGCGTCCCCATGTTCGAATGGTCAAGAAGGGTCTTGAAGGATTCTTAGATCCATGGTCCACATTACTTCATGACTTTGGTCTTTGGGGGGTCTTGACATTACAACACCCCTGTCCTCTCGAAGCGGCCAACGTCGGGCTGACTACATCATAGATCTGATGATCGGGATAGCTCCCAGGAATCCTCATATCTATGACCCAGATTAACTTCGGGACTTCGGGGGATTCACCTCCTATACGATGAATATAGCCAATTTGTTAGACCTACAAAATCCGAAGGGCTCGAAGGATTAACATATGTGTCCCTTCTCCAGATCTGACGATCGTGAAGATCTTTGGCTCCTCCTGAAGTAATCTAATCCATTCATCTTCCAAACAAAAGGATATTTCCTTTCGATACTTGAATCTCGTTATCCTTCCTGAGCTTTGTCATATCTAAAATACTTAGGCACTTTGTGCTATTTATCCTGAGCATAACACTTAGATGGATCCTTCCGTGCACCCCTTGTGCTCATTCATCAACTCTATAACTTAAGAGGTTCTCGGTCTCCTCCCGCCTCATAGAGACTCGGTGCATACATGCACTACCTCTCCTAAGATTAATAGATTCCTTCCTCTAGGAGACTAAGAATTACTGGGAGTGTCGACATGTACACGTGAAACTATGCCTAAGGTCGACGAACTCACAGTTCATTTATTTTAACTTGAGCCACCATAGGGCTCAAGAATTTACGTGTACAAGCTAGATACTTACTTACTTTCTTAAATACAAAATCAAGAATAACTAAAGGGATACAGTATAACCATTAATCAAACATGCACATCCCTTAAACATTCACGGGATATCCAACTTTAATCTATAGTTACAGTTCAATTACACAAGATATGAGAATACTTATCTATTACAAGTTGTAACCAACTAACTAACTGTGGGTGTTCGCCTTTCCACCCAACCATAGGTTCAAAGGCATTCAATCTTAGCGCTCTGGCCACCCTCGTGCCAAGCCACGATATCACTAGGGAATTTATGCCAATTCTCAACGATCCTTTCTCTTTCACATCTTCTGCGAGGTTTATTAGATGCTTCCCCAACATCAATCTCGCAAATTTTTTCTCAGGTCCCATTCTCTGCATACTCTCGGATATTTCTTTCTCTTTCATGGCCTCAATGAGGTTTATCAGATGATCCCTCAGCATCAAGCTCATGGCCTCCTGCTCATTCTCAGCTGGAGATCTCTCTCCCTCTCTGTCTCTTCCCATGTGTCATATTTTGT
Organism: Picea sitchensis; assembly: GCA_010110895.2. Classification (NCBI taxonomy): domain Eukaryota; kingdom Viridiplantae; phylum Streptophyta; class Pinopsida; order Pinales; family Pinaceae; genus Picea; species Picea sitchensis. The sequence continues at coordinate 6,529 of SNQJ01S0053749.1, forward strand.
CTGTCTTCTCTCACTTTTTTGGGAGGTTATCCACCTGTCTTATTCCTTCTGTCAAAAGGAAAATCGGGTCAATCTGGGTTTGCAGGACCCTGTGGTACTTCGGGCTGGCATTCTTCAACTATACCATGCTTCCATTCATGGGGTTGGTTGACGGTTCAACCACCGGTCCTTTCTTCATTAACTGATTTCTCCTTGGGGAAATTTGGGGTCATTCGATATAATGAACTCTGTCTTATAGTTTTCACATTCTTTCCTCTAGTGATATCATGGCCAGTACTTTCAAGGCTTCACCCCCACACTCAATTATTTGGAATTCAAACAACAATACATTTACATTGTTCCCATGCCATAGCATGGTGATTATGATTAATGATTAATTACAAGTTGGGGGGAAACATGGGTGTTACAACAATATTGTTATTAAGTTGTAGGATAAGTTTGGATGTATCTATGAGAAAGAGGAGAATGCCATGTTTTGAGTGATTGTTTAGAGAGGATATGAACATTCTCTATACCTTATGGAACGTTTATATATATACATTGTTTTGACAACATGTGTTGATTGAGTTGGCGATGTTTATTTTATCCCTGAGATAAAATCTTTTTGAGTCAAATTGGGAGATATCATAAGAAAGTTATTGTTAACATGATTATTACGAGAAATTACGTCAAATGCAAGCAAATATCTTCAAATAAAAATTATCATTGAAATTTTGCACGATCATGAAATATCTTCACAATGATGGTATCTTCAATGTCGACGGAGATAAATGGAGACAACAAAGCAAACTGGAGAGCTTGAAGTTCTCCTCTAAGCTGCTAAGGGGAAAACTCAATTAAACCGATCAATATCACAACAATCCATCACAGTTACACTTGAAAAAGGCCCACGTGCATCTTCTCAGGTTCAAAAGCCAAGGGATCCTTAGAACTCAATTATTTCTTCAAAGGGAGTCTCAAAGGTTGCAACAAAAGATGGTATGGATACAGTTGGAAAGCAGAAGCATAAATCCCAGTCAAGATTCCCAGATTGAGGGAACTGAAATCACATCTCCTTCTTCAAATGGTTCACTTCCTTCTTCAACTAACCCTGTAACTGCTCGATCAAACTGCACTGTTCCACAACCCTTTTCCCTTTCAACCAATAATAAATATTCCGCTAGAGTGAAAAATTCCAATGGTAATGCAGCTAGACGCATGAGTGAAACTAGTGCCACATCCTCTTCAACTACCAAAAAACAATAGGTGGCCACAAAATCTGCTTCAGTACCAGCAACTACAAAGTTTTCACGCTCTGATAGCATGAAATCTGATATCGAAAACAAGAAACCTCTCAAGCAAGACGAAATGAAGGAGGAGTATGAAGATGCTGGTTCAATTACTTCATCAAATTCCACTGCCATAGGTTCTAAAGCAAGACCAGGAAGTGCATATTCTGCATCTGGTTTCAATTTTAGATGCAACGAATTAGACGAGAAGCGAAAATAGTTTTACTCAAAGCTAGAAGAAAAGATTCAAGAGAGGGAGATGGAAAAATTCATTTGCAGGCCAAGTAAAAGGAGTATCATGAGGTTGAGATCAAGAAACTAAGGAAAATTTAGCATTCAAGGAAACACCTATTCCAAGTTTCTATCAGGAGGGAACGCCACCAAATACTGAGCTGAATAAGATACCTACAACACGTGCAATATCACCCAAGTTGGGGCGACATAACAACAATAAAACATCTTGTTTGAGTTTGGATGAGAGCAAGATCAGTGGGGTTCAACAAAATGTCATGGATACTAAATAAAATGCATCTACAAAGAAGACAATGTGGAGGCCATTGACCAAATTACCTTCTCAGTAAAATACTATCACTAAACCTAATGATAGGCTTGATAGCCCGAGACAAGGGATGCCAAAAATATCAGAAGAGGGGTCTATTAACAAGTCGGATGAGGATGTAAGGGTCACTACATCCAGGGTAGGTCAAGATTCTTCTGCAAGTGCTATGTGGTTCTGAAGCCGTAAAATAGAAAATAGAGGTTCAACAGTCAAATCAGCTATGTGGGAGCTGGAGCAGCACTTGGAATGCTCACTGGATTTACAACACCAATTTCCATTCCTATCATGGCAACCTTTGCTTCTCTTTTAGGTACTATTCCAGGACAATCTATGGTTGACAGAGATACAAACTCACTTTCATACAGCGATTCAAAACGTGGGCAACGTACAAAGTGTGCATTAACTGTATCAAGCTCTACGTATGGTAACTTTTCCAGTGGAAAGTTTATAAACATTTCACTCTCATATAGTCCAATCCAAAGAATATGGTTGGAATAAGAAGGAAGGCTACATACAAAATATCAGATGGAAAATAATAATTATAAACACTATTGAGGAAAACGCAAATGACATGGGAATGATAAAAAAAAATAGTTTTGTTTAAGTAATATGTTATGGATAGTTTGTGTCCGGTTATGAAACTACTAACTGAAGGAACGGTCCACCAAAGGAGATAAAAGAAAGTAGTGCGTAGCCATTTGGTAGAGGAATTTTTCTGGAGAGGAATTTTTTGAAGGAGAAAAATTAAAAAAATAAAATTCTGAGAGAGAACTTTGGCAGAAATTTCAGAGAGAAGTATGCTTGGAGTGTTGTGAGGACTGTTTTATTTCATCCTTCTCTTACATATTCAACATGGATTGATAGAATCATTGGAAACAGGGGGTCTTGCGAAGCAACAATAAGGATAAACCGAGGATGAGTTCGCTGGCCTTTATACGGTAAAGTTTTTCTTGTTAGTTTGTTGTATTAAAGATCGATTTTATTCGACGCTAATTGGTTTCTTTATGCAAATTTTCTCCTTGTGATATGCCACCATTTCTCTATTCGACTTCTGGCTCAACTTTCATTTTTTCCTTTTCCCCGCTTGGTCTTTCTATTGTACATTGTGTCTAGAGGGGCTACAAACCATATACCCGACCCTAGTCTATGCAGGGACTTGTAGATTTCAAAAAATTATGAATTTGTATGGGAAGCCTTTTAAATGAAAAGCAATTTATTTCTCACTTTGAACTATCTCTTGATTTTTCTTTAAAGTCCTCAATTTTCCTCATCTTTATTGATTTAACACTTTGAATTTATAATATAAATTTATTTTTTTTATATAATTTCAAAATCACATAATGCACTATGATAATATATGTATATATATTTCCTTCTTTTAGTTGTTTCAAGGTATAGCTTTTGTTATTTTTATTTTTGTAATTAATTTTGTTATTACTCATATCCCAACTTCTAAATGAAAATATAAAATATTATATGATAAAAAATGGTATTTATCTATATTCTTCAAACTAATGTTATGTAATAAACTTTTCTTTTAATTAAATTACTTTAAAACTAACATAGTTTATTAACTTTCTCTAGCTTTTATTTAACTTTTCTTTAGTTACTTTTTTCTAAAATAAAAACAAAATCATTGCCTTTTTATTTTTTTATTTATTTGCATTTCCTTTATTAATTTTAATTTTGTTACTCCAAATGTATAAACTCCACATAGAATTAATAAATTATAAAATCGCATAAAAATTAAATACTGTTAAAAAGTAAAATTATAAGGCAAAGGAATTCATGCTTGGATTGTAGGTTAGTGGAAAATTGGCCTAGAGTTCATTGCACTTTCTTGTTCGGGGATTTAATCCTAGGGTGATATTCTCGTCTTTTCTCGCCTAGCCCAGCGAGAAGTTGAAAATGTTGATGTTGGAGACTCTCTCGTCCCTCGACGTCAACACTTATCACACTCCCTTAGCTTCCTACTCTCGAACGTCATCATATTTTGGTTCTGCATCAATAATGCTCATATGCCTTCACTGGATGTGTCACATTCTAGGACAAAAGGCTGTGTAAAATATGGGAGTGATAATACTGGGAAAGTTCTCATGATATTCTTCATTTTTTCGAACACTACATGTGCATCCTATGCCCATCGGAATTCCCCCTTCTTGGTGATATTTGTTAATGACACAACCAATTGTGAAAATCCTTTCACAAAGCGTCTGTAATACCTACATATCCCGAAGAATCCTTGTATATCTGTGAGTGACCTGGGGGTGGTCCAGTCTAAGATGGTCTGGATCTTCTCTTGATGCACCTTTACTTCCTCAACACCAATCATGTGCCCTAGATAGAGTATCTATGTCAGCCCAAACTCACACTTTTCCTCCTTGGAAAAAAGAAATTGTTCCTCCATAATGGTGAGAATCATGTCTACATGATTCTTGTGTTCCTCCCACGTCCTATTGTAGATGAGAAGATTGTCAAAGAACACTAGTAAAAAATTGCTAAACATGACTAGGAACTCATAGTTCCCATAGTGAAATTTGACTGTTGTTTTATGGATATGCTCCTCCCTGACCCAAATCTAGTGGTATCATGATCACAGATCAACCTTTGAGAAGTACACTGCTCCATGCAACTCATCAATGAGCTCATCAATCATGGATATTGAGTATCATTTTTTTATGGTCTTTTTGTTTAGTTCCCTATAGTCTATGCACATCCTCATAGTACCATCTTCTTTATTCACCAATACAACTGATGAAGCGAAAGGAATAGAGCTAGGACATATGTGTACCATCTCTAGAAACACATTTATGGCCTTATCTATTTCATCCTTGAATAATTTGGGATGTTTGTAAGGAGTGGTGATCATAGGCTTTGACACCTCTTCTAGCTCAATGACATCCATAAATCATCTATCAGGTGGTCTCTCTACCGACAATGGTTCAAACACTCTCTCTTGATTTCCAAGCAATTATTTGATATCCATAGGGTAATCCTGGAGTTCTTGTGATGGATTCTCCATGGTGGCAAAGAACTCTGTTGCGCAAGCCACATCCCCATGTCTAAAAAATGCCTCCATGTGTTGGTTGGACATGATCCTGTGAGCACTCTTCGACATACCTCTCTGGGCAATTCGTTGTCCACCCTTGTCCTAGGATTCCATCCTCATGTATTTATAATTGATGTGGATATCTCCCAAAGAGTATATCCATTGCACCACATGAGTATCTGCTAAATCCATGATGTAAAAGTCATCGATCGATGTGTACTTTCCCAAGGTTACTTCCAGTCCCATGATCCTCCAAGTACACGTCATGTTGTACTTATCTACTAATACTACATTGAATCTCCTAAATTCCTCTACAAAGATGTTTCTCCTGGTGACAAGTGAAACATCAATGAATTTGTGGGTGGCTCCCCCATCCACCAATGTCGTAACCCTCTTCCCATGCACAATGCCTTTGATCCTGAAGGTATAATATTTAGGGACTCCTTAAAGGGTGGAAATGGTCACTCCCTTAGGGATATCTTGCAATGGCACTAACTCTATAGTGTGTGATGGCTCACCATTGTCTTTTCCAATATCTTTGTCATCACCGTCATCCTCCTCATAAAAAAATGTTAGAAAAACAGGATCACGGAGCAATAAAATAAAACAAATGCGGAAATAAAACATAGAATATACAAAATACAATAGATACACAAATATACGTGGTTCACCTAGTGTAGGCTAAGTCCACTATATAAATTGTCAAATCCTTCCTTTACTATTATCTAGCAAATGAAGGGATACAACCTGCAACATACCCGTTGTAACTTCCTCTTCTTTCTCTCACAATATCCTCTCTCAAAATACAATATTCGCTCACTTAAACAACCACAATACAATTCCCTCATAAAAGAGAGTTTCCTTCTAGGGAATAAAACCATAACATAACTTCTATCGTTAGATATGCAACCTTATAATGAA
>SNQJ01S0053749.1:16589-58101 GCA_010110895.2 Picea sitchensis
TCTACCTCAAGCATATGACCTCACATCTCATCCTGCTTTCCAAAGATTCCTTCCAAGGTGGTCCAGATCATGTTTGGAGTCTTGCATGTGGAAACATGAAACCATAGATCAGTGGATATTAACTCAAGAAGTAATCATGTGGCCTCATCCTTACGATTCACCCATCTGGTCTTCTCAAGCATTGATGTAGGTTATGTTTCTGTCGCCATCGTCAAATTATACAGTCCTTTTATTTTGAGTTGGAATGCGACCTTCATATTCCATTCAAAATAGTTGTACTATGTGAGTATTATCACCAGACTTTATTGAATAAGTTGCATCGTCTCCATCCCTGTTATTGATCCTCAAAAGATCTTGAAAACCTAGATCATGGATTATGAGATATGATTAGCGGTGCTATGAAAACTATAGATATAATAAAAAGGTTACATCTCCTAAAATATGATGTGAGTTTTGGATATTTTTGGTAATCATGAGCATCCCTATGTTATACGTCTCTAGTAAAAATTTCAGCCCGATCCAGATCACAGATTTCGAGATATCATATTTTTACTGCACAAAAACAATTTTTGGAGGGTTGTTGAATCGTCGTACCCTAGAGAAGGTTAAAGTGCAATAATGATAAATCGTCGCACTCTTAGTGAAGCACACAGTGCGACGATTGCGAAAAAATGAATCGTCGCACCCCAGATGAATAACACAGTGTGACGACGTCGCATCTTTCTTGTGTATAGGTTGTGATCGTCGCACCCTTCGATAGGGATAGGTCGCTATGATTCCAATCACCACACCTTTCGATAGGGATAGGTTGCGACGATGGCAGAAACTAGGTTTTCTCAAAGACTCTTTCGCTCTTCTCTGGCTTATCTGGGTTGCTTCAAGTAGCTTGGCTCTGATACCATGTCAGTGTTTCATGGAAACCTGCACAGGAGACCTAGCTAAAGCATACACAAACAAAGCTTATCAACAAAAGGAAGAAAGATACACAATGAAGAATTAGAATCAATGTATATTATGATCTTATCAATGAGTGAGTGATCTTCACTCATATAGGAAATGACATCCTATAATTATGAATGCATGAATAATAGTGATGGTCTAAGATTAGAAAGTCTAAAATATAACTAATTAGTTAACTCCCATTGAACTAGTGTTACTCCCACTGAACTAGTGTGTCGAAAATAGAAATTTCCCCAACAAATTTTACCCTAACCTATTGTCCAAGCATGAATTCCTTTGCCTTATAATTTTACTTTTTAACAATATTTAATTTTTATGCAATTTTATAATTTATTACTTCTATGTGGAGTTTATACATTTGGAGTAACAAAATTAAAATTAATAAAGGAAATGCAAATAAATAAATAAATAAAAAGGCAATTCTTTTGTTTTTATTTTAGGAAAAAAGTAACTAAAGAAAAGTTAACTAAAAGCCTGAGAAAGTTAATAAACTATGTTAGTTTTAAAGTAATTTAATCAAAAGAAAATTTTATTACATAACATTAGTTTGAAGAATATAGAGAAATACCATTTTTTATGATATAACATTTCTATATTTTCATTTAGAAGTTACAATATGAGTAATAAAAAAATTAATTACAAAATTAAAAATAACAAAAGCTATACCTTGAAACAACTAAAAGAAGGAAATATATATACATATATTATCCATAGTGCGTTGTGTGATTTTGAAATTATATATATATATATATATATATATATATTATGAATTCAAAGTGTTAAATTAATAAAGATGAGGAAAACTGAGGACTTTAAAGAAAAATCAAAAGATAGTTCAAAGTGAGAAAGAAATTGATTTTCATTTAAAAGGCTTCCCATACAAATCCATAATTTTTTGAAATCTACAAGTGCCTGCGTAGACTAGGGTCAGGTATATGGTTTTTATCCCCTCTAGACACAATGTACAATAGAAAGACCAAGCGCATAAAAGGAAAAAAGAAAGTTGAGCTAAAAGTGGAATAGAGCAATGGTGGTAGATCATAAGGAGAAAATCTACACAAAGAAACCAATTAGCACCGAATAAAATCGATCTTTAATACAATAAACTAACAAGCAAACCTTTACCTTAAAAGGCCAGCGAGCTCATCCTCGATTTATCATTATTGTTGTTTCACAAGTCCCACTGTTGCCAATGATTACGTAAATCCCTGTTGAATATGTAAGATAAGGATCAAATGAAATGGTCCTCACAACACTCCAAGCATACTTCTCTCTGAAATTTCTGCCAAAGTTCTCTCTCAGAATTTTATTTCTTTAATTTTTCTCCTTCAGAAAATTCCTCTCCAAAAACATTTCTCTACCAAATGGTTGCGCGCTGCTTTATTTTATCTCCTTTGGTGGACCGTTCCTTCAGTTAGTAGTTTCATAACCGAACACAAACTATCCATAACATATTACTTAAACAAAACTAATTTGTTTTTATCATTCCCGTGTCATTTGCGTTTTCCTCAATAGTGTTTATAATTATTATTTTCCATCTGATATTTTGTATGTAGCCTTCCTACTTATTCCAACTGTATTCTCTAGATTGGACTACCAAGAGTGGAATGTTTATAAACTTTCCACTGGAAAAGTTACCATACATAGAGCTTGATACAGTTAATGCACACTTTGTGTCTTTACGTTGCCCACATTTTGAATCATTTTATGAAAGTGAGTCTGTATCTCTGTCAACCATAGATTGTTTTGGAATAGTACCTAAAAGAGTAGAAAAGGTTGCCATGACATGAATGGGAATTGGTGATGTAAATCCAATGAGCATTCCAAGTGTTGCTCTAGTCCCTGCGCCATCTCCCACATAGCTAATTTGACTGTTGAACCTCAATTTTCTCTTTTATAGATTTAGATTTATTCAATTTCTCTCTCTCTCTTCATCACTTGCACTTGGAGAAGATTCTTGACCTACCCTGGATGCAGTGACCCTTAAATTCTCAACCGACTTGTTAATTGACCCCTCTTCTAATATTTTTGACATCCCTTGTCTCGGGCTATCAAGCCTATCATTAGGTTTAGTGATATTATTTATTTTAGAAGGTAATATGGTCAATGACATCTGCATTGTCTTCTTTGTAGATGCACTTTATTTAGTATCCATGACCTTTTGTTGACCCCCACTGATATTTCTCTCATCCAAACTCAAACGAGATGTATTATTGTTGTTATGTCACCCCAACTTGGGTGATACTGCATGGGTTGTAGGTATCTTCTTCAACTCATCCTTTGGTGGCGCTCCCTCCTAATAGAAACTTGGAAGTTGGCATGGGTGTTTCTTTGAATGTTAAAATTTTCCTTAGTTGCTTGATCTCAACCTCTTGATACTTCTTTGACTTGGCCTGCAAATGTATTTTTTCCATCTCCCTCGCTTGAATCATTTCTTCTAGCTTCGAGTAAAACTCTTTTCCCTTCTCAGCTCGTTCGTTGCATCTAAAATTGAAACCAGATGCAGAAGATGCACTTCTTGGTCTTGCTTTAGAACCTACAGTAGTGGAAGTTGATGAGGTAACTAAACCAGTATCTTCATACTCCTCCTTCATTTTGTCTTGCTTGAGAGGTTTCTTGTTTTGGATATGGGATTTCATGCTATGAGAGAGTGAAAACTTTGTAGTTGTTGGTACTGAAGCAGATTTTGTGGCCACCTGTTTTTTTTGGTAGTTGAAGAGGATGTGGTGCTAGATTCAATCATGCGTCTAGTTGCATTACCATTGGAAGTTTTCACTCCAGCGGAATATTTCTTATTGGTTGCAAGGGAAAATGGTTGTGGAACAATGCAGTGTGATCAAGCAGTTACAAGGTTAGTTGAAGAAGGAAGTGAACCATTTGAATCAAAAGATGTGATTTCAGTGCCCTCAATCTAGGAATCTTGACTAGGATTTATTCTTTTTCTTTCCAACTGTATCCATACCAATTTTTGTTTCAACCTTTGAGACTCCCTTTGAAGAAATAATTGAGTTCTGAGGAGGCCTTGGCTTTTGAACCTGAGAAGATGCACGTGGGCCTTTTGCAAGTGTACCTGTAATGGATTTTTGTGATCTTGATCGGGTTAAGTGAGTGTTTCCATTAGCATATTAGAGAAGAACGTCAAGATCACATGTTTTCTTTGCTGTCTCCATTTATCTCCATCGACATTGAAGATACCATCACCGAGAAGATCTTTCATGATCGTGCAAAATTTCAATGATAATTTTTATTTGAGCTGGCCTACGTTTCACTTAATTTCTCGTAATAATCATGTTAACAATAGCTTGCTTATGAAATCTTCCAATTTTATTCATATCTCAGGGATAAAATAAAAATCGCCAACTCAATCAACACATGTTGTCAAAACGATGGATATTTATAAACATTCCATAAGGTATAGAGCATGTTCATATCCTCTCTAAACAATAACTCAAAACATGGTGTTCTCCTCTTTCTCATAGATACATCCAAACTTATCCTACAACTTAATAAAAATCTTGTTGTAACACCAAGTAAGTAATAATTGTATTTTAAGCTTAGCTAAAGTTGAACTAAGAGTAAATTTAGGGATCATTATTATAAGTTAGTTCGATCTTTTGATTTACTCAATTACAATTCAATCTTAAAGAACTTCCTAATGGTCTAGTTTGTTTATCAAATTGCAACTTACAATATATTGAAAACTTAATCTCTACATAATCAATTAAATTATCCATTTAATCATAACCAAGTCAATTTCAATTGGAACACGATGCAAAGGAAGTTTTTAAAAGTCTAAATATATAAGGAGGTAAGTGGTTGATCATCAACAATCATTACACTGGGAAGACTAATTTATTCAAGGAGTTAGGTGTCCAACATACTCAGTTACTAGCAGCAAGGGTAACCATCAGAGTGGTAAAACACACTACAAGTTAGCGCTAATGGACATCAAGGGAAAAAGTATTATATAAAGGAACTTATGTTCTGCTTACAATTATTAAACACAATCATTTCATTTTTACATCATTAGTAAGATAATATTCTTAATCAACTATTAATGTTAAGCTATGAATAAAATCAACTATTAATAAATTAGCTTGTTATCGATGCAATTAGTAAGCTTATTATAGATACCATATACAATTATAATTGTATCTTCAATAATTAAATATAGCTCTTATTGAACTAAAATCAAGTCTTTATTAACACAACATATCTACATATCAAGGTTTATACTAATACACAAATAAATGAACTTATCTGAGCAGAGAGAGAGTTCTCCTCCTGTTTGTGTGTTATGAACAAAGTGGTAAAATTTTAAGGGATACTGCGCCCTAAAAATTTTGGTTAATTAAAACAACAACTATCCACTCGTTCTTCCATCTATTGTATAATTCACTTCTGACCATCGATATATTCACTCATCAATGTTAGCTAGTTGAATATTTGCAAGAATGGATAACAAAATCTTAAGTTTCTCAACCTCTATTTAGAGTATCCCCAAACACCTAGACTGGCATCGTCACGCCTTCAAGGATATCTGTAATGGAATTTCCTATGAGATGCATTACTACAAGATTTTTCCGATTCCAATTTCTGACATAACAACAAGGATGCACCCGACAATAAGTTAAAGGCAGTTTTCTGCAGTGCATCTATAATAGGTCACAAACCAGGTCTCAAGGAAAGACTTAATACAACATGAGACCAATAGACGAATAAGAGGAGATTACGAAGATATATGGGATAATATACGTGTAATAAGACACGTCATTAATATGAACACATCATCCACATCAAGTGCACAACAACTACAAGATTTTGTGGTTAATATTTAACTAGACGATACACCTAGTTGACTTAAAGTGATCATTAGTAAACATGTCATTAAGGAATCCTAAACAACAAGAGACGCACAACACAAACACGATTTCTTACTAAGAATCGTCATCTGGATAGTATCTGTTGTAGGATCAAAATCTTATCATACTTGATAAATTTTGTAATGGATTCTAGTAGATAAAAGTGAGTTAGAGGAAAAAATAGTGCTTCAATACTAGCCTTAAACTCGTTTCTAAGTTTTGAATATTAGACTTACTGAACATAACACGCTCTTATTGTAGGGACGTTAAGTAGTAGTAATTTAAAAATAGGCCGCCAATCCAATTGCGAAAGTCCAAGAACGACGAAGAAAATCGATTACACTAAATTTATTTTTTTTCTTTTTTTTTCTTCCCGTATAAGCAAAAAGGATCGACACTAAAGCAGATCAGGCACATCTTGGGTTCGAAATAAAATTTTCTCCATTCATAGCCACTTAGCTAGGATCAGACGAATTATTAATTAAATTATAGAATCCTGAGAATAGAGGTTAGGTAGGATCTTCAATCGGTTTAATGCCTAAGGGGAAAGACCATGATAACTGTAGGAAACAACCGAAAGATTGGCCTTGACAAAAATGGAGTATATAAAAATTGTTATCTCACCAATTGGTTATAAATTGTACATTTGAATTCTATTGAACAATATAAATAACAAATGGTACATTTGAATTCTATTGAACAATATAAATAACAAATGGTACATTTGAATTCTGACAACAAAATAGAAACCCGTTATGAAATACCATAACCAGAAGATTGTCGTTGCTTGTTGTTGCTCTTCCTCAGAGGTTTTCACTCGTCCCTTATGTGTGCTCGCTAATCAAATGGCTTCATCAGTACCTGTTAAGTACCTATACCAGATCTTCAAATATAATTCATAAATAACCAAGAATAAACCAAAAACCATTCACCATAACATTAACACAAGAAATAGAGAAAACCCTTGAGGTAGGGTAACACCATACAATGGATCCTATTATGGAAGGGATCCTCTCCTGTTCACTTGCCTCTTCAAGGGGGCATCCTCCTATTGAGCTATCGCTCCAAATACAATACTTCTCTTCATGTCTTATTACATTTCTTGAACCCCTTTATATAGTGCTACCATCACCTAAGAACATTCTAGAGATAGAACCTTCTAAGAAGTCCTCTTACATTTATTATATATAATTACCCATTTATTATATCTAACTACCATAGTGGGCCTTATTTAATAATATAGTGGACCTAGTCCACCTTACATTGAATGACCTCCACTATTATCACTATGGGCCCTCTAGGCCCCCCCACTACCTCTCTAGCTACCTTACAGTACCTCCTAGCCAATTTTATGGGTACTCTTCTCCCCCCTTAGCCCCCTAAGCCACAAAGGGGTCACACATAGAAAAATCAGACTAACTATCGCAAGCTTGCCATCACAAGGAGAGACTTTCACCTCTTGCACAAGCTTGCAACCCAACTCACACAAGTAAACTTAGCCAAAAATTTAACAACATTTCATTCATCCAGCAATAGGGTCATTTCCCTTTCCTCACCATTCTTTTTATAAGAAAGTTCACTTTGAAACTTGTCCTCTCATGCACAATTAACTAATTTTTAATAATTAAATTAAAGATTATTCACCCTCAACACATGTCACACTTTTCCCAAGTTGCACATGTTTAATCATTTTTTATTTAAATAATTATGCAATTTCCCTCACACTCCTCAATTAGTTCCTAGATTTTCTCTTAGTTGTCCCTTATTTCCCCAATTTGTAACACACCCACAACGGGGCATAAATATTTTTTTATTTCCTTAAAGGACATGAACTCCATTCTTGGTTCCAAATTTGGAAGGTCATGGAACTAGTCCTACCGTCAAGTCAAGGATCGTTCTTAACTCTGATGAGCTGGAGCAGCTCTTTGATTCCCTGATGGAACCTCATGAACAAATCCATGGGTACTTTTATGAAACTTTGCCTATGTGACTAAGCTTTAAGCACGAGCCTCTACTCCATGCGACCATGGTTGTGACCACCAGCTGAGCACCAAAAGGCGCGTCGCGTTTTGCGACTTTGGGACTTCTACATATGAGCCAACCCCGACTCCCCAAATCCTGAGCTCCGAAAAGGGCTTAACGTTCCTTAACTCCCCCTTTGGCCTCCATCCATGTGACCATTTACTATGACCCAGAGCCTAACTCTAAAGCGCATTGGAACTTCACGTATCGCGAGTTCTCATTACTTCCCTCTTTGACTTTTCCCTCCCGCGAGTCAGCGAAATGTTGATCTCTCACCACGCTTCCCTCCAAATGGATGGTTTTGATGACGTCGGAACAATCAACGACTGTGATCTATTCAAGACGATCAACGACTGTGATCTTTTTAGGACGATCAATGGCTGTGATCTTTTCGCGAGTTTGCACTTCGCGAATTCTCTCGACTCTAGTCTTTGACTTCTTCAAGTCGCGAGTCAATGAAGTGTTGAGCCTTTTCCACGTACCCTCCTTGATGGATGGCTATGATCAAATCACGATTTCACACATCGCGAGTTCGAATAGTATGTTCTTTGACCTTATTACTCTGCGAGTTAGTGAAATGTTGATCTCTCGCCATGTGTCCCTTTCGATGGGTGATCCCGATGATTTCAGAACTTGTCTCGTGCACCTTCCTCCTGATCCAACAACTATTGGTCCACGGGCTTCAAATCTGACAGCTCAGATCCGTTTTCCTCCTATGTTCACAACTGGGTCTTTAGGGAATTTCAAATTCCCACGTACTCCTGCGGTAATCTGCTTGCGTCAGATCGATGATCTATGACCTTCCTTGATCCAATGGTCCAGATCACATCGCAACTTCGGGTTTCAGAAGTTTTAGTCATGCCAATGTGCGAATCCTCGATCTCTCCACTCTGATGGTCAAGGATGGTCCCCATAGATTCTTAGATCTACAGTCCAGGTCATTTCATGACGTCAGACGTCGGAGGTTTTAGCCACTCCAACTCACAATTCTCCCGAAGCGCGGATCTTCGATCCCGTAGATAGAATGGTCAAGAAGGACCCCAAAGGATTCATATACCCATGGTCCAGATCCTTTCGTGACTTTGAACGTCAGAGGTTTTTATCTCCCTTACGACAGATTCACTCAATTCTCCAAACTTGCAAAGACGGAAGGATTCGAGGCGTTAACGTTTGCGCTCCTTCCTCAAATCTAACGGTCGTGACAAAACTTGGAGCCTCTCAAACGGATTTCATCCATTCATCCTCCAAACGAAAGTATGTTCCTTTTCTATACTTAAAACTCGTTATCATTCCTGAGCTTCGTCAGTTATGAAGGACTTAAGAGCGTTGCGCTCTTTCTCCTAGACTTAATCACTTAGAAGAGTCTTTTGCACACCTCTTGTGCTCCTTCATCAAGTCTAGGACTTGAGTGGTTCCCGATCTTTGTTAGCCTCACAGAGAGCATGTGTGTATCTGTGCTACCTCTCCTGAGCTTAACCCACTCTGTCCTCCAAGGGACTCAGAACGATAGGAGGGTCGACATGCATACATGAAACTATACCTAAGGTCGACGAACTCACAGTTCGTGGCTCTGGCTTAAGCCACCACCAAACACAAGCATTTATGAGAACAAGACATGCCCGAACCATATAATTTATTCCTTGCCTAATTACACAACCAAGCATAAATAGAAGGGATACAATATATCCAATAATAAATCATGCATATTTCTAAATACATTCACAGTATATCCAATTTCAATACACAATTACAGCTGAGTTACACAGGGTAGGAGAATACTTATCTATTACAAGTTGTCGCCAACTAATTGACTGTGGGTGTTCATCCTTCCACCCTACCATAAGCTCAGAGGCATTCACTCTTATCACTCTTTCCACCCTTGTTCCAAGCCATGATATCACTAAGGAACTCTCGCATTTCTCAATGATTCTTTCTTTGTTCAGCTTCCACTCGGGTTCTGTTCTCTGCAAATTTCAGAGATTTCTCTTTGTTATGGCCTCGGTGAGGTTTATCAGATGCTCACTCAACATCAAGCTCACGGCCTTCTATTCATTATCCCCTGGAGAGATCCGAGCATCTCCCTTACTTTCGCTCTCGTCTCCTCTCTTGTTTCCCTCTTCTCATCTCATTCCCGTGTGTATGTATCTTACCTTCCTTCTATCAGAAGGAAGCTCAAGTTTGCTTGGTCTGCTAGACCCTGCGGTACTTTGGGCTGATGTTCTACAGCTAGACCATGCTCCCATTCATGGGGGTGGTTGATAATTCAACCAATGTTCCTTTCTTCATTAACTGATTTCTCTCCTTGGGATCCAAAGAGGCTTATTATCTTAGCAAAGGAAGTTTGGTTCATTTGAACTAATTGACCCTCTCTCCAATCTCCTCACTCTTTCCTCTAGTGATATCATGGCCCGTACTTTAAAGGCTTCACCCCCACAGTTAGTTATTGGAAACTCAAACAATAATACATTTACATTGTCCACATGCCTTAGAATGGAAATTCCTATTTTATAATTAACTACAAATTGGGGGAAACAGGGTGTTACAATTCCCTCCCCCTTAAAGGAACACCGTCCTCTATGTTCTTTCTCAAAAACACTTGTCATGCCTTTCTCATTCAGTTGTCTCAGAAATATTGATCTTTCTCTCTCAGTTAGGTCTTGTTTTAGACCTTTAATCTTGGTCACCTGCTTTCAATAATACTTGGACAACAAGCACGTTAATCATAGTCTCATGCGAAAACATTGCATAAACTTTTCTAGGAAAATTTTCATAATCTTAGCACAATAATTATCTGCGTAGTTGGTGGATTTGTATCCACATGGTTGTTTTTTTATCTAGGCTCATCATTTTTCCTTGACATACCCATTGGGTGCATGATCCAAATCAATATTTTACAAGAACTATCATGGTTTCATCTTCCTTGCGGTCGCTCACCCTCTAGGCCCAGGCTCAGGCATCCCCTTCTCTATGATACAGTCCCTCAGGTGATCCCTCTTGCCTTGCCAAGGTTTTCTCACACAGGAATAACTATCCACCGTGTGCATGATCCCAATAGTTTACAAGAACTATTAAGGTATCATCTTCCTTGCGGTCACTCACCCTCCAGGACCAGGCTCAGGAATCCCCTTCACTGCTATACAGTCCCTCAGGTGATCCCTCTTGCCTTGCCAAGGTTTTCTTACACAGGAAGAACTTCCCACCGTGTGCATGATCCCAATAGTTTACAAGAACTATTAAGGTCTCCTCTTCCTTGTGGTCACTCACCCTCTAGGCCCAGGCTTAGGCATCCCCTTCACTGTTATTCCCTCAGGTGATCCATCTTGCCCTACCAAGGTTTTCTTGCATAGGAAGAATTCCAGAGACTCTATCGAGTCTTACAGTCGAGGCGTCCCTCATACTTGCTCTGTCGAGGAGTCTCTCCGGCTTGTGTTACCTTAACACAAAATATTTCAGGAGATCATGGCTTATCACGGGGTTCTCATGGCTCAGCAGTAGCCATTTTTCATCATATGTCCTTTCTGGACAGATCTTTTCTTCCGGCTCAGCGAAAGTTAGGGATGAAGGTTACTCTATTTCTCACCTGCATCACAGGTATACAAAAATTCATGAGACATCATTATAAATTTTAAATTCAAAATTTTTGGAAATCGGTCACCCACAGATTTCCAAATTCTACATTTTGTTTTTATATTTGTTCTGTACAGGAACCCGATTCATAATTATGGGACTTTCCTTCCCATAGCAGTTTGGCTCAGTAGTTAATTGGTCTTCCTTATGGGCTTACAACGCTGCCATATATAAGACCCCTTTACTTCCTGCACTTTCAACTTCAATCAGCCAAACAAATTGTTAGTTTCCCATGCACATATTTTTTGTTATATCTTTATAACATCGTCACAAACAATTTCAGAGTTGTGCATACCAACAATCAAATTCACTTTCTCAAAAATGGAAATACCATTCCTTGCAGTTTGTCTCAGCAGGAAATCGGTCTTCATTATGGGCTTACAATACTGTCATATCCAACACCCTTTTTCTCCCTGCAATTCATTCCTTTCACATCCAAACAAACTGTTAGTCTCTCATGCATACATGTATATATACATATATATTCAAAACCATGCATACTAACAGTTCATCACATCTATATAAACATAGAAATGGGATTTCAATCCTTGCCCATGCCTCATTTCAGCATACCAAACCTTTCAAAACGTAATTCAACATTTTAAAGGATTTAACAAATGTTCCAGTATTCATGGCCACATTCATACCCAATGCACTCTTGCATTGATTTCAAGTTTGTCACACTTTATGATAGGTTATTGGCCATGGTGTGTTGGAATTTAACCAACCTCTTCACCACATGGCTTATTCATTTTCATTCACTCTTACAGCAGGACCATGCTTCGTGTTATAGGTCGATCATGATCCCAAATCAGTACACATGAAACTCAAAAGTTTCACATGAATGCCTTTAAGCATTCTACCTTCATTAATAACCATGGTTCCAACACTTATGTCCACCCAATTTGTTTTCCTTCCACGCTTACATAATGTAAGTAAAACATTGGAAGGTCCTCCTTCCTTACTGAAAATTCCATTGTTTGTCCTCTTATGTAACATGCATTCCCTCAATGCATTAAATGCAACATGCTAACAATGAGCACCTTTATTCCCATAAAGCTAGTCCCCGCGACCACAGTCTAATGTAGAGTGCTAAACTCTACCTTCCTTGACTGGCTCGGAGGATTCCATTTTTCTTTCCATGCGATCGAGAGTTGTGACCTCAACTTTATTCTTTTCAAGAAGTACCCTTTCAACTCTCGTGTTCAGGTGCAATATCCTGGCTAAAACCCTTACCCTCAAATCAATGGTGAAGATTTGTCTTTCCCCAAATCCAATGGTTGCAAGGGATTGCAGAACCTCAACTAGTCCGCATTTTAGTTCTCCTTTCGATCTCTGCAATATATGTGGGTCGTCCGATCTACGATCTGACCCCAAACTCAAAACAAAATTGTATTGAGTTTAAATTATAGGCACAGACTCTGGCGTTAACTTGTGTGCCTATTCAATCCCCACAATGAATGTGGGTCGTCGATCTTATCGAACGACTGGTGTTTGATCTATTAACTCTAGTGGATCTTGAAATTGATCTGATGACTAAGATTGGTTCCTTACGATGAATGGCTCATGTTCATCTCCTCTGTCAGGTTCTCGATTAACCCTATTCGATCAGGTTTTTCTTTCACAATCCTCATGATCGTGATCTGTAGTTTATTGAGGGGATTTATATGATTTCTTAGTAAAGTTTTTTGATCCCCTTTTTTTAGGAATGGCGTGAATCATTTGGTTTAGATTCTCGTCAGCACAATCATCCCTTTACTACCATGGGTTCACACCTCCATCATTGGGTTCTCCTTTTCGAATCATACCCTACTTGGGTATCCATGGCATACTTGCCCTCCTGCATCATACAATCATCCTTCACTACCATAGGTTCACACCTCCATCATTCAGGTTCTCCTTCCCGAATCATACCCTACTTGGGTATCCATGGCATACCACTGCCCTTTCAAAATTTCGTGCATAACATTAGACAATAAAATATTTCAGAAATGATTCTTACCCAATCTTTTCATACCTGTTCTTGGCTGCTAGCACCCTCTTTCTGATTTTTACCTCATCGGCAGTGCTTTTAGGGGGATTCTTATAGTCCTGTCAACAATCTTTCGATTGCGGCCTTCCCATGGTCATCCTCTACTTTAGGTTGTCCATCATTGGCAACTATCTTCCTCAATAGTTCCAATTCCTTTTTATACACAACATGCATCATTATAATCACAATTACATTAGTTGTAACATCAGTTAATATGCATGATTCATAATATTCAAATCCATAAAACATCTTCAAAATATCCTAGTATATATTTATGCATTTCATCACATTATCTTCAAGGGTCTCCATGAATTCAATACAGACAGTTCTCAATTTTTTCTGCAGTAATACAATCATCATCACTATGATGTTAGAACATTTACCTTCATCAGTAAATCGACTTTCTCATTCTAGAGGAAACATAACACATAGAAGTAAGGGAGTTAGGGATTCTCCCCTTCTTCCAACTCTTTCTACACCGCTTGAGACTTTTCATCCCAGTTGAGTTATCTCTAAGGCCTCACTTCCTTTTCTTAATCATGGCTTCAACCAAGCCTAATCAGTGAAACGTACTCATTTATTCATTTAATCACACTCGAGGATTTTACTTGCCTTTTACCAACTATATCGGTTTCCACAATTGCTCTTTTAATCCTATGGGTCTGTTAAACAATTTAGGGTTCTTAGGGTGAGGAAAGTGTTCCTCCTTTACTTATGCAATCTACTTTTTATTATGATCTTTCTGCTCTTTTCCTGAGCAGCCTTGGTTAGGCCTCACCCTAACCCTTTTTGGAATAAAACAACATGCTTTAATAACAAACTTTTTGTTCATAATGGATCATGAACCTGTGCATCCAACACATTACCATTTAGTTATCGGGATGGTCAATATTGATTTATTAGTCTTCTACTCATTACGTGATGTTTTTCAAAATGTGATCCAGGATTCTGGTATATATATGTATTTATATAAACTTGTGACTTACTACTTAATTCTCAGCAGTCATTAAGGTTGTGACTTTGTTTTCCTAATAGAGTCTTCACACAGTTCCTCCACGGAGAATTCCTTCATCATGCAATTTCCTTATTGCATATCCATCACTATTTGTGCTAGACTCAACCTTGAGTTAGCTTTTATCTATTTACCAAACATTCCTTATGGAATATAAACATGCATCTTTGTCATGTACCTAATTACGTATCCATGCGTATTTTGGTTTTGTTAACTTATATCCATGATGTATTTAACCATATTCATAATCCTAAGCATGCATGTAGCTTTCATAGGTATATTTCACATCCCACACACATCTTTACTTTTAATATCAGTCATCTCGGGATTGTTCACAATCCTTCTCATGTGATTCCCAAAGGCATAATCATTTGCCTCTTATTATGACAACATAGAATCTTTTCTCTTTTACCCTTCTATCTAATCATATTAGTATTCCCTGAGGAAAGGGAATACATTCCCCTCAAGCTATTACTTGGAACAGAACTTTCATGACTCTTCAGAATGGAGTCAACCATGAATCCATAGTATTGGTTTAATATGGACAAGAGCGATTCTTGCTTTATATTTCCCTCATTTAGGCAGTCACCTAGGACCTTTAGTATAGCTATATTATTACATCATACATGTGCATCACTTGTACACGTAATATCATTCATACCTAACCGGTATTACTATCAGGCTTCATATCAAGAAGCTTCTCAATGCATTAGACCCATGCACTCAAGCATACACACACAACTAAGTATTCATCATACTAGCTTAGTATTATTAGTAGTGTTCTTTAGTTAGAGATTACAATCGCTTACATGACTAATCTCACAGTTATAACTTCATACTGTTGTTGCCTTCTCTTTATAACAATGACCAACCAGGGTCACTCTCCCTTTTATACTAAGCAGCTGGAAAGAAAACTTTATTGCCTCAACTTCTATAGGACTTTACTCATCTCACCTTTCCTCTGGTCATGAGGAGTTATATACTCTGAGTGTGATATAAAGCAATAATTATACTTCCAAGGATCCTACCTGATTCTATCAGATTCCTTTAAGCCCACAAAGGTATTAACCATTATGTAATCAATGATCGTCAGTGCCTGAGGTTCCAACTGCCCGTGCTTAGAGACAATGTCATGAACGTCAGGTCATCCACCTTTCGAGCTTCAGCTACCCTTGACAGAACCCTGCCACCTTCAGCTATCCACATTCAATTCTTATTATCAATGTTAATTAGCATATCCCTACTCAAGTAAGATTAGTTATCACTTGACAAGGGTTAAATAAATTCTTCTACTGAAATTCAACAAGAATTCCCATAATCACAGGTTCAATCTGCAGTCCTTTTTCCTCAAGGAGTAAATGTAGATAACAATACCTCTTTATGCGAATCTTGCTTGATCCCAAGAAGGCCAAGTGTTGTAACCATGCTCTGATACCAATTTGTAACACACCCACAATGGGGCATAAATATTTTCCGATTTCCTTAAAGGACGAGAACTCCATTCTTGGTTCCTAATTTGGAAGGTCAGGGAACTAGTCTGACCTCCTGGTCAAGGATCATTCTTAACTCTGAAGAGCTGGAACAGCTCTTCGATTCTCTGTTGGAAACTCATGAACAAATCCACAGGTCCATTTATGAAATTCCTCCTATGTGACTAAGCACCAAGAGCGAGCCTCTACTCCACACAACCACGACTATGACTGTCGGCTGAGCCCCAAAAGGCGCGTCGTGTTTCACGACTTCGGCACTTCTACATATGAGCCAACCCTGACTTCACAACTCCCAAGCTCCGAAAAGGGCTTAACATTCCTTAAATCCCCCTTTGGCCTCCGTCCATGTGACCATTTACTATGACCCGGGGCCTAACTCTAAAGCGCGTCGAAACTTTGCGTATCACGAGTTCTCGTTGCTTCCCTCTTTGACTTTTCCCTCCTACGAGTCAGCTAAATGATGATCTCTCACCACACGTCCCTCCAAATGATGTCGGAACGATCAATGGCTGTGATCCATTCTGGACAATCAATGATTGTGATCTTTTCGCGAGTTTGCACTTCATGAATTCTCCCGACTCTACTCTTCGACTTCTTAAAGTCGCGAGTCAGCGAAGTGTTGAGCCTTCGCCACATGCCCTCCTTAATGGACGGCTACGGTCAAATCGCGATTTCGCACATCGCGAGTTCGAACAATATGCTCTTTGACCTTCTTACTCTGCGAGTCAATGAAATGTTCAGCTCTCGCCACGTGTCCCTTCCGATGGACGGTCCCGATGATTTCAGAACTTGTCTCGTGCACCTTCCTCCGGATCCAACGACTGTTGGTCCATGCACTTCAGATCTTACGGCTCGGATCTGTTTTCCTCCTGCGTTCACTTCTCGCTATCTGGACATGGATTTCGACGATCTGTATCTTCTCCTCTACAACTGGGTCCTTAAGGAATTTTGAATTCCCACGTACTCCTACGGTAATATGCTTTCATCAGATCGATGATCTATGACCTTCCTTGATCCAACGGTCCAGATCACATTGCAACTTCGGGTTTCGGAAGTTTTATTCATGCCAAGGTGTGAAGCCCCGATCTTGCTAATCTGATGGTCAAGGATGGTCCCAATAGATTCTTAGATCTATGGTCTAGGTCATTTTGTGACATTGAACGTTGGAGGTTGTGGCCACTCCAACTCACAATTCTCCCGAAGTGCAGATCACTGATCCCATAGATCGGACGGTCAAGAAGGACCCTGAAGGATTCAGAGACCCATGGTCCAGATCCTTTTGTGACTCCGAACGTCGGAGGTTTTTACCTCCCTTACGATGGATTCACTCAATTTGTTGAACTTGTGAAGACTGAAGGAGTCGAGGCGTTAACGCCTGCGCTCCTTCTTCAAATCTAACGGTCGTGACATACATTGGAGCCTCCTTAACGGATTTAATCTGTTCATCTTCCAAACGAAAGGATGTTCCTTTTCGATACTTAAAACTCGCTATCCTTCCTGAGCTTCATCAGTTATGAAGGAATTAAGAGCGTTGTTCTCTTTCTCCTAGAATTAATCACTTAGAAGGGTCTTCTACACACCTATTGCGCTCTCATCTCCTCTCTTGTTTCCCTCTTCTCTTCTTGTTCCCTTGTGTATGTATCTTACCTTCCTTCTGTCAAAAGGAAGCTCGGGTATGCTTGGTTTGCCAGACCCTGCGGTAATTTGGGCTGATGTTCTGTAGCTAGACCATGCTCCCATTCATGGGAGTGGTTGATAATTCAACCATTGTTCCTTTCTTCATTAACTGATTTCTCTCCTTGGGATCCGGAGAGGCTTATTATCTTAGAAAAGGAAGTTTGGGTCATTTGAACTAATTGACCCTCTCTCCAATCTCCTCACTCTTTCCTCTAGTGATATCATGGCCAGTACTTTCAAGGCCTCACCCCCACAGTCAGTTATTGGCAACTCAAACAATAATACATTTACATTATCCACATGCCTTATCATGGAAATTCCTATTTTATGATTAATTACAAATTGGGGGAAACAAGGTGTTACACAATTCTTATTTTAAGGTGTTACACAATTCTTATTTTATTGTGTCCCCTAACTAATTTACAATTGGAGATTGATTAGAACTCTTCTCTTAGTTAGGATTTAGAGCTTTATTATCTTAAGATACTAATCTACGTTGACAACCCATTCTATCATGAATATATTTTCTTTTAATTAAAATCCTTTTTAATTATTTCATGTACACATTGTGCACTTGCCTAAATTATTATTCTTATTCTCCCCTTTACTGGTGTTTATTTGGTCTAAATTCCCTTAACCCAATTTATAATTTTACTTGGTCAAAACATCTAGACTTAGACTTTACGTTATGTTATTTGTCTTATAATTTAATAATAAATTTTGTTCCCTCTTCTAACAAAGCCTAAGTGTTCATTTATTTTCTAGTCCTTCTAGATTTTTATTGACTTGTAATGTGTTCATGCGACTTTCCCTTCAAGATGCACTTTTGTACTCCAAGGGTGCCACTCGTCAATGACTTATCTTGGAAGTTGTCTGACGTTTGGAGTCAATACTTCACTTGTCGACCTTGTGTGAGACTAAGGTATTACTTAGGAATAAGGAATCTTCCTTATTGTGCACCCCTCAGGAATACTCATGAGCGACTATCTCAGTCTTCCCACACAACATTGTGAACCTCTCGAGAACAAGGTAGTCGTTAACCTTCATTTCAGGTCACGGCGGGAGTGCTAGTAGGTTGTGATAGGGACGTTGCCACACCTCTCCCTCATCCATATGATATATGTATATGAACCCTTTACTCCATATGTGAGTCAGATTAGAAAGCGTCACCATGCCTGCATCCACTAACAAAGATAACATCAATAACTCATATATATAATCCATAACTGAAATCATCATATAACATATGCGTAATAAATCAAGTACTTATAACCAAAGTAAATAATCCAGAGTCAAAGGAAGTATGTCGATGCCATCAACATCATCATCATGTCATGTTTCCTACACACTTAGGAAACCTCATCATAATACACGGCAATGATATACATCAATATAATAATATATCAATTTCCAAAACACAATCATAACCTAAGCATATAAATCAAACCAATAATCATAATGTACCATGTTTTAAACTGGATCACTTGCTCTCAAGTGTCCTCAAATAATAAGTCAATGTATGAGATGTGATCAGTGGAACTGGGTGTTACATACACCCCTTCTTGTTTTAAACTTCGTCCCGAAGTTTGTACAATATAACAATAAAAGAAATAAATATAGTTGATACTAATGCATATACCAAACTATCAAAATAAATAAGGAAATTGTTGACGCATCTCATATGTGTCTTCCCAAGTAACTGAATATCGACTATAATGGTCCCACTAGACCTTGACCTGATCGATTATTCAACATCATAGTTTTCGAGTGCGATGGTCCAGTATGTGGATTGGCTCCCCTATGAGATCCCCCTCGTCTGATACCTGCAATGAAATCAAGTCAATAACATGTGACGGATATGAAATATATGACATAAAAATGAAACATGAAACACATCGTGCATATGCCTCAAAGAATCAGGTAAGTCTAATCGGTAATCCATGGCTCCTTTATTTTCTACAACTTTGAAAGGTCCCATAAACAGTGGAGATATTTTAGCACCCTTTCCAAACTTGATCGAACTCTTATGCGGCTTTACCCACAAAAATACTTTATCACCAACATCATAATTGCAATATATTCTATGCGCATCTGCATAACTCTTTTGTCGGTCTTGCGCTTCTTTAATCCTTTTCCTTATGTATTGCATCTGATCTTCCATTTCTTGGATCACTTTTGGTCCCATTAGGACCCTATCCTCTAGTCGATCCCAACTCAAAGGTGTCCTACACGGTCGTCCATATAGAAACTCAAAGGTGTCCTACACGTTCGTCCATATAGAAACTCAAAGGTGTCCTACACGTTCGTCCATATAGAAACTCAAAAGGTGTCATCCTTATGGTACTCTGATAATTTTTGTTGTACACAAATTCTACCAATTGTAAAAATTCTTCCCATCGCTTTTGTTGATCCATCACATACATTCGAATCATATCCTCTAGAATTTGATTCATTCTTTCCATCTGTCCATCCATTTCGGGGTGATATGTGGTACTAAAATTTAACTACATTCCCAAAGCCTCTTGGAAACTAGTCCAAAAACATCCAGTAAATACCGATTCTCTATCGGATATTATCTTCCTTGGTACACCATACAATATTATAATTTCATTAACAAAAATTCTAGCTATGTCTAGTGCTTGATACATCATACGAACTGGAATAAAATGTAGACTCTTCGTCAAAGTGTTGACGACTGCAAAAATAGAATCGTGTCTCCTTGTCGTCAATGGAAATCCAACAATAAAATCCATCGATATAATTTCCCATTTAAATTCAGGAATCGCATGTTGTAATAATCTCGTTGGATGCCTATGTTCCATCTTCACTTGCTGACATTCTATACATCTCACCACATACTTAACTATATTAGTTTCCATTGCCTTCAAAAAGAATAATGATTTAATATATGTCTTCATCTTCATAACTCTAGGATGAGCCATATACACCACTCGATGAGCTTCGTTCAAAATTATCTTTCTCAATTTTTCATTTGGTGGTACGTAAATTCTATTATTAAACCTTAGTAGTTTGTCATCATCTAAAGTATAACCCTCATATATAGCCATCAACATGGTGTTTTGTTCGATATTATCTTTTTCTTCCTTGTACCATTTTTCATCTGTCTGTAATGTCAATATCTTTTCCCAAAGATTCATCTTTAGAGGTATTATTGAGAAAATGTGGGGTCTCCAACTCAGCACATTTGCTACTCTGTTAATTGTTCCCTTAATGTAAATGATCTCAAAATAGTATTCACTTAGAAGTTTTGACCAATGTCTTTGTTGTGCATTTAATTCACTTTGAGTAAAAATGTGTTGTAATCCACTGTGATCAGTCTTCTGTTCAAATTTTCGTCCAATAAGATAATGTCTCCAAATTGTCAAGGAAAAAACNCTTCCGATCTCAAGCGCAGCTGCATTGGAAAAAACAATCTTTGATAATTCCAAGTCGTTCATAGCATAATTATCTTCATGCCTTCTTAGTTTCCTTGAAACACATGTGATAACTCAACCTTCTTGCATTAATACTCCACCCAATATTTCCTTGGATGCGTCTGTGCATACCAAGAATTCGTTGTTCATATCCGAAACTTTCAGTATCATTGTTGTTAATATTTCTTTAAGATTCTGAAATGATTCTGCGCACTTCTCTAACCATACAAATTTCTTGTTCTTATTTTGTAGTTTCATAATTGGATTTGCTATCTTTGAAAATCCTTCAACAAAGTGTCGATAGTAACCTGCTAATCCCATAAAAATATGTATCTCTTGTACATATGTTGGTGTTGGCCATTCCATAATAGCCTCATATTTCATTGGATCCATAGCGATACCTTCTCTAGAAATAATGTGTCCCAAATAATGAATCTCTGTCTAAAAAAATGAACATTTCGACAGCTTTCCATATAATTTTTGTTCTCTTAAACATTGTAGCACTGATCTTAGGTGTTCGTCGTGCTCCTCTCTCATCTGAGAGTAAATCAATGTATCGTCAATAAATACATGTACTAACTTATCCAAGTATTCGTGGAATACCCCATTCATTAAACTCATAAATACACCAGGGGCTTTTGTCAATCCAAACGGTAATACAATAAATTCATAATGTCTAAATCTTGTCTTAAACGTTGTTTTAGGAATTTCTTCCTCCTTGATTCATAACTGGTGATATCTATATCTGAAATAAATTTTTGAAAACATTGTAGCTCCCTTCATTTGATCAAATAAGTCATCAATTCTCGGTAACGGGTACTGATTCTTAATTGTGGCTTTGTTTAATTGATGATAGTCAATATAAAGCCTCCATGATTCATCCTTCTTTCTTACAAACATTACTTGCGCACCCCACGACGATACACTTGGATGTATAAGTCCCAAATCCAACAACTCCTTCAATTGCATCTTTAACTCTTGCAATTATGGTGTCGACATCTCATACGGCGTTCTAGCAATCGATTATGTTCCAGGTTTTAAATCTATAGTAAATTCCAATTCTCTTTTTGGCGGTAAACCCAACAATTCCTCAGGAAAAACATCTACAAACTTCGATACTACTGGAAAGTCTTCCAATCTTTCAGTGTCACCTTTTTCATTAAGTGCTAAAATGGTGTACAACTTACATCCTTTGCGCATGCTTTTCTGTAATTGTAGGGAAGAAATAAACCTTAGCGATACTCCTTGGTTTCTTCCTAAAACTACTTTGCTTTGTCCCAAATCATCAATTAAGCTTAATCTCTTCATATTGCAGTTAAGTATCGCGTCGTGTGATTCTAACCAATCCATTCCAATCACAATGTCATATGATCCCAAGATGGTGAAAAAAAGGTTTACCCTTGTGATGAATTCACCCAAATCGATAACGCAACCATTAACTTTTCCACCAACTTTTTGATTGGATCCAGATGTCATTTCCACATATATAAACTCATCTTGTCTGATTTCCTTCACCTTAATTCTGTTAAGCGCATCACTAGATATTAAACTCTTAGTAGCTCCCGGATCTATTAAAACACTAAATTGTTGATCTGCTATCATACATGAAGTCTTGAGCACTGTAAACTGATTTTTGTCCTGGCGGTTATTCACCACTGTAAGAATCCTATGGGCCTTGCCCAAATATCCCATTGTCATTTGTCCCGCTGATCTGAAATCTCTTTCCTTCTCAACAGGACAATCTCTCTGATAGTGTGGTTCTCCACAAGTCCAACATCCATTCTTAAGGTCGGTGCTCCTAGTTCCAGAGGAAGAATCTACTGGTATAGGGTTCTGAGGCCCCGATATGTTCTGTAGAATGGATCTAAACTGTTGTTTTTGTTGAGCATGATGTGACTGTTTTTGCGATGGTGATCTATACAAAGTCCTCTTACTGGTAGTATTTCTACGTGGTGTAGAAAATACAGGTCCTCTGGGTGTATCACGGTGCCCAAAAGTTTGTCTAACGGGTGTTTGTTGTTGTGGTGCTCTAAGTGGCATTTGTCTTGTCTTCCTGGAAGGAGTCCTACCCTTACCCCCACTGTTCAACTCTTCTTCGGCAATGAAATATTTTTGTATTGCATCATACAAATTTTGAGGCATCAAGATCCTCACCTTAGCACGAATGTTGAAGTTGAGACCAAAAACAAAATTATTAACCTTTAATTTCTCAGTGTTCAGATGCAGAGCATATATGAGGAGCTCCATAAACCTAGCCTCATACTCAGGTATTGTATGACTTCCCTATCATAAGGCATTAAATTCATTAATTTGGTGCTCAATGAACTCATCAGATAGGTACCTCTCTCAGAATCATTCCTCGAACAATTCCCATGACACGTCTTCAAAGACCATGTCCAGTTGTGGTAAAAGTGTCTTCCACCAAAGAAGCGCACTCCATTTCAGTTGAAATACCTCCATGTGAACCTTCATGTTGGAGGTATAATCGCGAAATGCAAAGAAAATTTCCATATTCTCCAACCAAGCTTTGGCGGCTAAACCATCTGTAGAATCCATGAACTCGGGAAATTTTACCTTCTCGAATTCTCTATCAACACTACCAATCACTATAGGAGGGCATTGTGAACCCTCATTGGGCACAGACTCCCTACCCTCATTGTGATCAAGGCTATTTATCAGCACCTATGACATCCTATGAAAATACCTCATCATTCAGATGACGTCACCCACTGCAACTTGTTCCTGCTCAGTGGTTTTCTCTTCTCCATGTGGAGCAGATCCCTCTGGTGTAGGTGTGGTTGGAGGAGGCATTCCTCTTCCTCCCATAGCTCGACATCTACTCATTCTCCATCCTCTAACCATGATACCTGCCATAAAATAATTTCAAATGATATTAGTAACATATTATAATTTACACAAATTGCATTGGAAGTCGTAACGAGCCTAGTGTTGCAGAGTAGAACCCTGATCTGATACCATATGTAAGATCCTTCTACATATATTCCAATACTATAGAGAAACTACAAGTTGTAACATTAATTTTTTTTTTAATGCCAAAAACATCCAAGCATTAATCAATAATTCATAAAACACAGGCTATGCTCATAAGAAATGAATGTGCAATTTACTTTTAATCAACAAGAAACTTTTAATGCCTTACACAACTCTAGAAGGAGCTATCTAGTAACATTGTTAAGATACTATACAACTATATTCCTAAGAATTGAACTTCTAATTACTTTACTTTGATTTGTTGTAACAATCATTTAAAAGATAAACTAAAAATAAGAAATCCAAGTAAGTAACAATTGTATTTTAAGCTTACCTAAAGTTGAACTAAGAGAAAATTTAGGGATCATTATTATAAATTAGTTCGATCTTCTGATTTACTCAATTACAATTCAACTTAAAGAACTTCCTAACGGTGTAGTTTATTTATAAAATTGCAACTTACAATATATTGAAAACTTAGTCTATACACAATCAATTAAATTATCCATTTAATCATAACCAAGTCAATTTCAATTGGAACACGATGCAAAGGAAGTTTTTATAAGTCTAAAGATATTCATTACACTGGGAAGACTAATTTCTTCAAGGAGTTAGGTGTCAAACATACTCGGTTACTAGCAGCAAGGGTAACCATCAGAGTGGTAAAACACACTACAAGTTAGTGCTAATGGACATCAAGGGAAAAAGTATTATATAAAGGCACTTATGTTTGTCTTACAATTATTAAACACAATCATTTCATTTTTACATCATTAGTAAGCTAACATTCTTAATCAACTATTAATGTTAAGCTATGAATAAAATCAACTTTTAATAAATTAGTGTGCTATTGATGCAATTAGTAAGCTTATTGTGGATAGCATATACAATTATAATTGTATGTACATTAATTAAATATAGCTCTTACTAAACTAAAATCAAGTCTTTATTAACACAACATATACACATATCAAGGTTTATACTAATACACAAATAAATGAACTTATCTTAACGTAGAGAGAGTTCTCCTCAAGTTTGTCTGTTATGAACGAAGTGGAAAAAATCTAAGGGATATTGCGCCCTAAAAGTTTTGGTTAAATTAAAACAACAACTATCCACTTGTTCTTCCATCTATTGTATAATTCACTGATGACCGTCGATATCTTCACTCATCGAATTCAGCGAGTGGAATATTTGTCAAGGCTGATCTTTCGTTTGTTTCCGACAGTTATCACAATATTTTCCCTTAGGCCTGAAATCGATTGAAGATCCTACCTAACCTCTATCCTCATGACTCTAGAATTTAATTAAAAATTGTTAATTTTTAATTTAATTAAAAGGTATATAAAAATTGTTAATTCACCAATTGATACAAATTGGAAGGTTTAAGCACACAAGAGCTAAACTAGTTTAAGATTCAATACTAGTTTAAGATTACAAACTAGTCATTATCTGGAGTGTATGGGAAAATTTGTATCAAACTTAAAACTCCAGATTAGTATAATGTTTGAAATAGTAAAACGAAGATATAGATTAGAAGCGTGCACTAAATTTTGTGGAAATAAAAATAACATGATAACTGGAGAATAATATATTACTTATCGATGAGCATTTTCAATTTGACTAAAATATTCAAGTCTAGGTTCACCATTATCAAAGAAATTAAAATCTAATGGTGAATTCGATTTCTTCTCGTTTATGATATTATAGTCATCATAATCGCCACTCTATTCAACGACATTTTATTGACAAGATGAGCATTTCTGAAATGTAGTTCCATACTCTATATTAAATTGCGTTAAAATCTCAACATGTAATTCTGATATGGGATCACTTTAACCCCATTGGTTAGAAATTGTTCGTTTGAATTCTATTGAAAAATAAAAAGAACAAATTTTACATTTGAATTATGACAACAAAATAGAAACCCATGATGAAATATCGTAACCAGAAGATTGTTGTTTCTTGTTGTTTCTTGTTGTTTCTCTTCCTCAGAGGTTTGCACTCAACTCTTCTGTGCATTCGTTAATCAAATGACTTCACCGGTACCTCACAGCCAATACTAGGGGTACTCTTCTTCCCCCTTAGCTCCCCGAGCTGCAAAGGCATCACACACAGAAAACTCAAACCAACTAGCTCAAGATTTCCTTCACAAGAAGAGGCTTCCACCTCTTGCACAAGGTTGTAGCCCAACTCACACAAGTAAACTTAGCCAAACATTTTAACAGCATTTCATTTGTCCATCATAGGGTCATTTCTTCTTCCTCGCCATTCTTTTTATAAGAAATTTCACTTTGACACTTGTCCTCTCATGCACAATTAGGTAATTTTTAATAATTAAATTAAAGATTATTCACCCCCAACACATGTCACACTTTCCCAAAGTTGCAGATGTTTATTCCTTTTTAATTTATATAATTATGCAATTTCCCTCACACTCCTCAATTAGTTCCTATATTTTCTCTTAGTTGTCCCTTAGTTCCCCAATTATTCTTTTATTGTGTCCCCTAACTAATTTACAGTTGGAGTTTGATTAGGACTCTTCTCTTAGTTAGGATTTAGAGGTTGATTATCTTAAGAAACTATTCTATGCTGACAACCATTCTCTCATGAATATATTTTATTTTAATTAAAATCATTTTTATTTATTTCATGCACACATTGTGCACATGACTAAATTTGTATTTGTATTCTCCCCTTTACTAGTTTTTATTTGGTCTAAATTCCCTTAACCCAATTTATAATTTTACTTAGTCAAAACGTCTCGACTTAGACTATAGGTTATGTTATATGTCTTATAACTTAATAATAAATTGTGTTCCCTCTTCTAACAAAGTTTAAGTGTTCATTTATTTTCTTGGCCTTCTAGAGTTTTATTGACTCATAATTTGTTCATGCGATGTGCCCTTCAAGACGCACTTTTGTGCTCCAAGGGTGCCACTCATCATTGAATTAGTTTGGAATTTGTCTGACATTTGGAGTCAATACTCTGTTTATCAACCTTCTGTGAGACTAAGGGCTTACTGAGGAATAAGGAATTCTCCTTATTGTGCACCCCTCGAGAATCCTTGTGAGCGACTGTCTCAGTCTGCCCTCACAACATCATGAACCTCTCGGGAACAAGGTAGTCGTTAACCTTCAGTTCAGGTCACGGTAAGAGTGCTAGCAGGCTATAACAGGGACACTACCACACCTCTCCCTCATCCATATGATATCTTTGTATGACCCCTTTAATCCATATGTGAGTCGGATTAGAAAGTGTCACCATGCCTATATCCATTCACAAAGATAACATCAATAACTTATATATATATAATACATAACTAAAATCGTCATATAACATATGTGTAATAAATCAAGTACTCATAACCAAAGTAAATAATCCACTCCCTGACTCAATCTGGAGTCCAAGGAAGTCTGTCGATGTTGTCAACATCATCATCATGTCATGTTTCCTACACACTTGGAGCCCACACTAGGTGAACCACGTATATCTATGTCTTTATTGTATTGTGTATCTTATGTGTTTTATTTCCACATTTGTCTTATTTTATTTCTCCACGATCCTGTTTTTCTAACACTATGTTTCAATTGTGACAAAAAGTACAATAAATGGCATAAATGCAGTGAGAAGAAAGTATTTTACATAGACAATAAAGAGGAAGAAGATCGAGAATTGGAACAATCACAAGATATGGAGATAGAAGATACTACTCCAACCATGTCTTATCATGCATTGGCCTACATCGGTACTCCAGAAACTCTCAATATAGAAGGATATATCAAAAAGAAAAAGGTAACAATGTTTATTGATTCTGGTAGTACCCATAAATTCATCAATTGCAAATCAACAAAAGATCTCAATTGCTTTGTATATCCAGCACCAGAGTTTCAAGTAATGATTGCAAATGGAGGTACCATAAATTGTTCTAGGAAGTTCCATAGTATTACGCTCAATATGGGGGAGTATTTATTGGATAGTCCTATTATTTCCATCGAAATGGGTGGTGTTGATGTTGTATTAGGGGTCCAATGGTTACAATCATTGGGAACAATGGCCCTTAATTTTCAAGATCTTTTCATGATATTTTCCTTAGAAGGAAAGGAAATTGATCTTAGAGGTATCCAAGGGAAACCCTCTAAAGTGATAAAATCTAACAACATGGCAAAATTACTAAAAAACAGACATCATGGTGTAATTGCACAATTGAGCTCAATAGATGTTCAAACATCTATAGCCTTTGCTCCAATCGATCTCCAAAAAGTTATCAACAATCATTCCAAGGTATTTGGAGATATTCCTAAGGATATTCCACCTGCTCAATATCATTCCCATGTTATTCATCCAAAAAAAGGAAGTGTACATCCATTATCCCATGTTTCTTTCTTAAATAAGATAATCAATGACAAGATCCTAGTGCAAACTAGTTTATCAGAGAGGAATGGAGAAGGGAAAATCATACTAGAACCATAAACACTCCTTAAAATAAGGATTAAGAAGCTTCAAAATTGAACAATTACTGAGTACCTTGTAAAAACGGTTCTTTCATCCTTTCCAATCTTAAAATTCTCGTCTCTTCAAGCCCCAATCAGATTTAAGTAGCAATTAGCACAAGAATTAAGGAGATTTATTTAGAAAGGAGGAAAATCCAATTCTAAGATATTTCATCTGGTAAATTGGTCTATTGCAAAGGAGCCCAAGTCCCATGGTGGGTTGGGAATCAAATATCATTATTTGATGAACTTGGACATGGGTGTGAAACTCCTTCGGAGACTGATATCGGGGAAGTATGACTTGTTGAAGAAGATTATAAACAAAAAATACTTTGAGTGACAAATGAAAAAATGTTTGGATAATGTCAATGAAGCCAGAGAAGGGTCTCATATATGGAAGTTACTAAAATAAACTCTCCCAATTTTGCAAGTGAAACTAACTTGGGTACCTGGAAACAAAAGACATATAAATATATGGAGTGACAGTCTCATGGGGTAGTAGACTCTAATTTATAATTGGAATTTATTTCCATTATATGATTGGTTATCTGGGTAGAGAAAGAATACTCTCTTTGATATATCTTCCTGGTCCAATACTGGTATTTGGACAGGATGGAATTTTGGGCATTGGCCTACACACCTAAACTAGTCAGTTGCTCTAAAATGTGGTACAAGTTATAGCATCTAAATGGTATCCCAAAAATCAACATGGTTTTCTTGACATTAGCCCACGAAAAAATTTTGACTGTTGAAAACTTGCAAAAGAAAGGAATTCAAGGTCCATCCCAGTGTGCTCTTTGCTTGAAATTTGAAGAAACAATGCATCATCTATTTCTGAAGTGTGATTACACAAGGAATTTCTAAAAGAATGGGATCATTGGGATGGAGAAAAGATTCAGAAAGCCATAAACCTGGAGGAGCTAATTTGACAAATGAGGTATTCTTTATAGTTGATCATTTAAAAACAAAATGATCTTCAAATGGTTATGGATAACAATTCCCAAATATATATGATGGAAAGTTTGGCTAGCTATAAATAGAGCGATCTTCCATCAAGAAACATCCATCCTAGAATGAGTGGAAACTAGGGTTAAAATGCTAATGGATGAACATATTATTGCTAAATGAGTGCACTCATCATCTCCACATCTATTAGAGAAATATGAAGAAATATGGTTTGAGAAATTCAACATAAGTCTCACTCCTTGTTGATTGTCTAGAAAATTTTCAAATAAGTCATGTTGGTAGTGTTATCACACAAGTTGTAGGTTGGGAAAATCCCAACCCAGCCACCAATTGGCGACAACTAAGAGAGAACATACCCACTATCACCTTAGGCAAGTGTTCACATCACTTTAGAGGTGAGGTAGTCACCTCAAGGGAGGAATCTCGGTGACTCTAGGGGGATTTGGATGGAAAAGTATATGTATGGATAGAATCCTCTAAAGATCAAGTTTCTAGATGGAAAAGGGAACTTAGAAATGATTCTAGAGGGTTGCTTAAGGTTTCCAATGATTTGAGTAACCTTCCAAGTGTGAATACCTTCCCGAGACACAAAGAAAACCAAGTATATGATATACTATGTTAGTTTGGAGAAGCAAGTTAAGCTTTATGTCCCTAATTTCATAAAAATCCATTGATATATATCAGCATACAGAAGATAATAAAGGCTGCAAAATAGATGCTAAAAGTATAATTGAATAAACAAAAGACAAGCTAGTGAGAGCTATCTTAACTCATCAATGATAAAGCAATACTTTATCACAAAAGCAAGGGTGAAACAAAAGGTTACTGCGGTGATATTTATCAGCCTTATGTTTGTAGCAAACCAAGCTTTATAAAAGAAAAAACAGCCAATGAAAATTACTTCTAACTAGCTCAAAAAGTGTGCAAGGGTTAGTAGTTTGTTAGGGAAACGTTGTAGCCAATTCCTAGGGTTAGTTTACGCGTTATTTAGGGTTACAGAATTAGTTTTATGCAGCCCTAATGGTTGTAGGTTATTTTTGTAATAGAAGAAAGTTTTAGTGGATGAAAGAGGATGCCTCAATGAGGTAAGAAAGCCTAGGGATCAAGGAACTACTTCCAAGTGAAAGAACTTTAAAACTTGAAACTTTCATGTTTACCAATGCAACGTTTTATTTCTCCAATGCGATGACTAGTGCCTTTGATTATGGGTTAATGGGGTCAAAGAAAAGTGCTAAATCCACTACCTCCTTGGGGGTTTTAAAACTAAGGGATGTATGCCCTTATACTTCCTTAGAAAAACCCTTGCAAACAATAAATTATATGCTTAAAATTATGATGGAGATAAATTAGGGGTGTATGCACTTATAATCCCTACCTAGACTTAGAAAAATCAACCTTCATCTTGAATTACAAATGATAGCAACAAGTAAAAAGCTTACCAATCCAAATAGCAACAAGATAGACCATAGCATGCCAAGATAACCACCACAATAGCAAAAAAACGACCTCCAAGAGCTAGAACATCATCATCATCAACTCCAGAACCAAAGAGAAACCATATCATAGCACTATATATCAAAAACCCTGAAGGGTAGCGAAAATTTCATTCCAATGCTTCTCACAATGGGAGATTTATGCTTTAAAATGAGATCTTATGATCTCCATTTATACAAAATGTCACTAACATAGTTTTTCCACATTAGCAAGGGTAAAACATAAGACAAGGGGTCCACAACCCTTATCTTACCCCTTGCAAACTAATAATATTAAACAATTCATCTTTAAATTCACTTTTTGCACAAATGAAAACCTTAAGAGTGATGTCACCCCTTTATGAGGGACGTTTTGGCACTTTTAGGCCGAACATTGAGTTGGAGATGATATGGTTGGGCCTCCAAAGGCCATGTGTCTCCAATCCAGCCTTTTACTTCATGATCCAGGGGTTTCTTCCTTCAAAATGTTCCATGTGTAGTTATCACCACCTCAAGCCCCTCAAGCATGATGCTAAGCCTCCAAAGGTGACGTTTTGCCTCTCCTAGGAAAAACGTTTGGCATGCAAGAGCCAGGTCATGTCATCCACAATGTCTTATAGGCCTTTGTAGGTATGTATCTCTCATTTAGTATGAAGGACCTTGACATCTAATATGTGGGCTTCAAGCCCTATGGAATCCCAAGCTAGGCTTGTTCCTCCAAAATTGTCCATCAACTAGGTCCTACAAAGACAAATAAGCACACCCTCCAAGGATCTCAAGTCAAAATATAATGATGATTAAATCAAATCAATAAATGAGCCACCTAAGCATGTGCATCAAAGATTACCCTGTCAAACAAGTAAGTGCTCAAAGACATTATTGGACTTGTCAATCTTGGATATGGGAGGGTTGACGAGGTGTCCTATTGTGTAGATATTTCCTAGGTCAAGGAGTGTTTCCCAAGTGATATATTTCTAATCCATGTAAAGTGGATGAAGTGGTTAAGGATCAAGACTCAATGGGCATGGGGTTCATGACATACAAGGGGTTGTAGTGTCTCATTCATTGGTGCCTTTATAGAGGGTGTGTGGCACCTTCATTTGCAATGCAATTTTTTCAAAGCCCCATTCTCTTGTTATTCTTTGTTTATTTCATGTTTTAAAAGGACAAGTTGAAGGCCATTGTCCTGGCATGGTGTCTAGATAATGACAATGTCACTCACAAATACCTTGCGGAAATGAGAAGGTTGGATTGTGATGAGACCCCCTTTCTCTCAATTGTGCAACTGAGAGCCACTACCCTGGCTTGGTGGCCAGATGATGGTAATGTCATACCACTAGATATCGATGATCATGATAGGTTGTCTCATGATGATACCTCTGATCCTCCAACTAACCCCCTAATCATTATATCATTTATTCTTGTGGGTCACCCTTTTCTTACAGAGAAGTGTTTCATTTCTTTCTTGGGGGATCTCTGGGCGAACCACCTAGAAAGTTTATATATAGGCTCTTATCTTTTTAGCCAACAAATATCCCTTTGGGCCTTCATCCCCTTCTTCCAATAGATTGAGGGACAACCCCTTCTTGGTTCAATACACCCTAAAATCCCAAGAGATAAGGAAATGAGAGGTTTGAGTGATGGAAAGTGGTAAGTATGGTTGGGGACGATACGATGGATATTCAAGGGAGTTCCTAGTAGCAAACCCATTCCCAAGGAAGACCACTTTCTAGGGCACAATGTCAACCACCAAGGTGAAACGGGGCAAAAGGAATAATATCCAATCATATGTCATGAAATATAAAGCAGTCTAAGATACAACATACTCAAATGCCTCAAATATTTAAATGACACTCACCATAATACTTGAGCAAGGCCTAGTGCCTCTCGGAAGCTGGCTAGTGTGGTGGATGCCATATGAAAATATTTGACCTCTATGGTGGTGATAATGGTCTCCATCTATGCAAATGGATATTGTTGGTCATATAGTCTCTCGACACTCCATATCTGCAACATGAGGGTCTTAAGAAATAATCTCCTTAGTTATCCCACAAAATGGGGATAACATTTGGCTCCTACTTGGGGACATGTGCTCATCGTAGAGTGCATGAGAACTGAAACATCTCATGGTGCATATGTGTCTGTCAAAACTCTAACAAAAGCATCAAAGAATCTAGGGTGGTGCTATCACCCTTCATAAATATACATAAAAATCCAAAAATAAAAACTAATATAGAAAATAAATTTTTTGACATTTTTTCAAAAATTTCTAAACTAAGCATGAAATCAATATGCAAGTAGAGAAAAATGAAATATGAAATTCATCTAAAATAATACGAAAAATCAATATGAAAATGAAAGGAAAGAAAGATGACCTACCTACTTACCTAGGGCCTTGGGGCCCTGAAGATCAGGTGAAGTCATACAACCAATGCAACCAACTGGTCATCTTATCAAAGTATCTCCCCATGTGCTTAATCATGAAATACAACATAGATAAACCAAGCACATAATAATCATGAGCATAAATACACATAATCGATCATGAAATAAAACTCATGGAGGTGGGTCGGAGGAAGGAAATCTTGTTGGAAAGAGAAAACATCAGCTTGATCATCCTGCCTAAAAATGTAACCACAATCCTGATCAATCCATCCATGGAGAGGTCTACCATATATAGATGACAGCTCGTCTTCATCTTCACTCAAAAAATCATTGCTCCCCAAAGGTTTGGAAAGGACAAGAGATCCCAAGAAAACCCTATGATTTCCCAAACTAGAGGAAACAAGGTATAGCACATCCTTAGAGAGAAACTCCTCCATCGGATTTAGGAAATGCATCTTCTTTGTCTGCAAATCCCTACCCAAAGTATCAACATGAAAGTACTTTCGTTTGGTAGTGTGGACCTCGGACTACTTTGGGTTGGCCATGACCTGGTGTCTATCAAAATATGAGCACAATGGTTGAAAGTATTCATAGAATATATTTGCATCCTCAAAAGGGTATGCATCAAGGGACGAATGAAGATCACTCTGAATATGTTGTGACAAGTCATCCTTGAAAGGGTGGAACAAATATGTAACAATATCATCATGAGGTTGTCAAATGTCATACACGTATGAAGACCAGTCCTCTAAAGATGACACTCCATCCCCCGCTTCATGAGAGCTACCCTCAACGTCATAAATGGGATCTCTATCAATAATGAAGAAAACTGCATCCCATCTACGTCTCTCAACCTATATGAAATCATCAATGTGGTCAGAAACTATATCTGAGGGTTGTTCCATGAATTCATCAGAATCATAGGAGTTGATTACTTCTTCACAAGATTGGATAACTTTGTTTCCTTCAAAAGGGAAATCAAATAATAATAGGCCTTCCGCAAGAGAGACTTCATTGAGATCCTTTTAGCATTTTTCTTCATTTCCAAAGTCATGGAACAAAGCATCATCAAATTTTTCAAAAGGATTATAACTCATCATGTTCTCTTCTTGATGTGCAAGAGAAGCAGGTGTTTGGATATCCTCATTAAGTGGAAGGGAAAATACTTAATCTTCATCACATATCTCATCTGGATCTTGTTCATCGGGATCTTCTTCAAGTTTTTCTTCATGAATATGTTCTTCGGCCAAGTTTGTGTTATCTTCAATAGGATCAAAGAACTCACCATATTGATCTTGATCCATAACGAGTTTATAAAGTTCCTCGCGCATGAAGCACTTTCATCAACATTTGGGAAGCTTTCCCAGTACCCATATTTCTTGGTCACAACATCGTATAATGAATTTGTTCCAAAATAGGCAATGACCACTTTCCAGGTTGAGTTTGGGGTAGGCCTTTTCCCATAATCGTCGATGATGGAATTAATCTCTTCTTCTCTTCGTTGAAAAAACTTAACCAGGAAATTCTTAACAGGGCAAAGTTTCATTAGTTGTTCACAAAAATTGAAATCTTCATCTCTTCTTTTCTTGAGACACTCAAAATTTTCCTCATTGCTTTTGTCAACTTCTTGTCTTTCAATTGTTTTTTTAACAAATTCTAGAAGAAGCGTTTCTCTCAATGTTTTAATAGGATCAAGCTCAAAACCTTCTCTCGAAAAAGCATCCTTTGGGTCATGAATTGTATCTTCAAGACTTTGAGCTTCTGGTCCACGATGTTTAAGGAACTCTTTGAAGAGGATTTTCAAAGAAGATATACTTCTTGTCTTGTAAGAATCTTTGATCCAATTCCTCTATTCAATTCCCAAGGACAACAAGAACAACCACAGGAATACATCCTCATGTTGTGCACTCAAAATGCAGATGCATCTAATATACTCAATGACATGTGCTATGGCCAACAATGGATTACCTTCAAAGTTTGGGAGGAGATCGAATTGGTTTACCAGGAACTTGTTTGGATATCCATCAATAGCTTCATGATCCAAGGCCTTGTATGCTTCATGAAAGTGCCATAGAGCCATGTTTCAATTACTTAGGTTAATACCTTGATGGAGTTTCCAGATGAGCTCAAGGATCATCAAAGGAGGGAAAGGGGAAAAAAATGAAAAGGTGGGTTCTGGGAAGGTGGAGTCTCCATATGAGCTTCAATAGGATCTCATCAAGAAAGGTGGAAACAAAACTTCCCTTGGGTGTAGTCACCGAGAAAGCTAGGGTAAAGGCTTTGGGATATATTTCCAAAGCGTCGTTAGGTTTCGGAAGACGATTCAAAATCCTCTCTGGCAATGATGCCAAAATTTTATCGCACAAGTTGTAGGTTGGTCAAATCCCAACCCAACCACCAATTGATGACAAATAAGAGAGCACCTACCCACTGTCACCTTAGGCAGGTGTTTTCATCACTTTAGAGGTGAGGTAGTCACCTCAAGGGGGGAATCTCGGTGACCCTAAGGGGGATTGAGATGGAAAATGATATGTATGGATGGAAGACCCTAAAGGTCAAGTTTCTATATGGAAAAAGGGAACTTGGAGATGAGTCTAGAGGGTTGTTTAAGGTTGCCAATGCTTTGAGTAACCTGCCAAGTGTGAATACCTTCCCGAGACACAAATAATACCAAGTATATGATATAATATGTTAGTTTGGACAAGCAATTTAATATTTATGTCCCTAATTGTAGAAAAAATAATGATGTATATCATCATATAGAAGATAACAAAGTCTGAAAAATAGATGCTAAAAGTATAATTGAATAAGCAAGAGACAAGCTAGTGAGAGCTATCTTAACTCCTCAATGATTAAGCAATACTTTAGCACAAAATCAAGACTGAAATAAAGGGTTATTTCAGTGATATTTATCAGCCATATGGATGTATAAAACCAAGGTTTATAACAGAAAAAACAGCCAATGAAAATTACTTCTAACTAGCTCAAAGAGTGTGCTATGGTTAATAGTTTGTTAGGGAAAAGTTGTAGCCAATTCCTAGGGTTAGTTTGGGAGTTATTTATGGCTAGAGAGTTAGTTTTATGCAGCCCTAATGGATGTAGGTTAGTTTTGTAACAGAATCAAGTTTTAGTGGATGAAAGAGGATGCCTCAATGAGGCAAGAAATCCTATGGCTCAAGGAAGAACTTCCAAGTGAAAGAATTTTAAAACTTGAAACTCTCACGTTTACCAATGCAACATTTTATTTATCCAATGCAATGAATAGTTCCTTTGATTATGGGTTAATGGGGTCAAGTAAAAGAGCTAAACCCAATACCTCCATGTGGTTATAAATCCTCTTATTCCCCAAGACAAGTAACCTAGCTAGGATTTTAAAACTAAGGGGTGTATGCCCTTATACTTCCTTAGCAAAACCCCTGCAAACAATAAATTCTATGCTTAAAATTATGATGGATATAAAGTAGGGGTGTATGCACTTACACTCCCTACCTAGCCTTAGAAAAATCAACCTTGAGATTGAATTGCAAATGATAGCAACAAGTAAAAATATTACCAATCCAAATAGCAACAAGATAAACCATAACATGCCAAGATAACCACCACAATAGAAAAAGAATGACCTCCAAGAGCTAGCGCATCATCATCAACTCCACAACCAAAGAGAAACCATATCATAGCACAAGATAGAAAAAACCCTCAAGGGTAGAAAAAATTCCAGTCCAATACTTCTCACAATGGGAGAATTATGCTTTAAAATGAGATCTTGCGATATCTATTTATACAAAATGTCACTAACATAGTTTGTCCACATTAGCAAGGGTAAAAAATAAGACAAGGGGTCCACAACCCTTATCTTACCCCTTGAAAACTAATAATAGTAAACAATTCATCTTTAAATTCACTTTTTGCACAGATGAAAACCCTAAGAGTGGTGTCACCCCTTTAGGAGGGATGTTTTGGCACTTTGAGGTCAAACGTTGAGTTGGAGATGATAGGGTTGGGCATCCAAAGGCCATGTGTATCCAATACAAACTTATACTTCATGATCCAAGGGTTCCTTCCT
Source organism: Picea sitchensis (assembly GCA_010110895.2). Lineage (NCBI taxonomy): Eukaryota > Viridiplantae > Streptophyta > Pinopsida > Pinales > Pinaceae > Picea > Picea sitchensis. Next base: position 54,077 of record SNQJ01S0053749.1, read on the forward strand.
TCAAAATGTCCCATGTGTAGTCATCACCACCTCAATCCCCTCAAGCATGACTTCAAGCCTCCAAGGGTGATGTTTTTCCTCTCTTAGGAAAAACGTTTGGCATGCAAGGGCTGTGTCATGTCATCCACTATGTCTTCTAGACCTCCGAAGGTATGTCTCTCTCATCCGGTATGTGGTTCCTTGGCATCCAACATGTGGGCTTCAAGCCCCATGGAATCCCAAGATAGGATTTTTCCTCCAAAACTATCCACCAACCAGGTCCTGCAAAAACGAATAAGAACGCCCTCCAAGGATCTCAATTAAAAATATTATGATGAGTAAATAAAATAAATAAATGAGCCACCTAAGCATGTGCATCAAATATTACCTGTCAAACAAGTAAGTGCTCAAAGAAATTATGTGACTTGCCAAGCTTGAATATGGGAGGGTTCATGAGGTGTCCTATTGGGTAGATCTGTCCTAGTTCAAGGAGTGTTTCCCCAGTGATCCATTTCTAATCCATGTAAAGTGGATGAAGTGGTTAATGATCAAGACTCAATGGGCATGGGGTTCATGACATACAATGGATTGTAGTGTCACGTTCATGGGTGCCTTTGTAGAGGGTGTGTGGCACCTTCGTTTGCAATGCAATTTTTTTCGAGCCCCATTCTCTTTCCATTCTTTGTTTCTTTCATGTTTTAAAAGGATGAGTTGAAGGCCATTGTATTTGCGTGGTGTCCAGATAATGATAGTTTCACTCACAAATACCTTGTGTAAATGAGAAGGTTGGCTTGTTGTGAGACCCCCTTTATCTTAGTTGTCCAATTGAGAGCCACAAACTTGGCTTGGTGGCCAGATGATGTAATCACATACCACTAGATACCCATGATCATGATAGGTCGGCTCGTGATGAGACCTCCTATCCTCCAACTAACCCCCTAAGCATTCTATCATTTATTTTTGTGGGTCCCCCTTTTCTTACAGAGAATCATTTCATTTATTTTTTGGGGGATCCCTGGGCGAAGCACCTAGAAGGTTTATAATATATAGGCTCTTATCTTTTTAGCCAACACCAATCCCTCTAGACCTTCAACCCCTTCTTCCCATAGAGTGAAGGACAACTCCTTCTTGGGTCAATACACCCTAAAATCCAAAGAGATAAGGAAATGGGGGGTTTAAGTGATGGAAAGTGGTAAGTATGGTTAGGGACGATACAATGGCTCTTCAAGGGAGTTCCTAGTAGCAAACCCATTCCCGAGGAATATGACTTACTAGAGCACAATGTCAACCACCAAGGTGAAACTGGGAAAAAGGAATAATGTCCAATCATATGTCATGAAATCTAAAGCAGTCTAAGATACAACATACTCAAATGCTTCAAATATTGAAATGACACTCACCATAATACTTGACTTGTACCTCATGGAGCAAGGCCCAATGCCTCTCGAAAGCCAGCTGGTGTGGTGGATTCCATCTGAAAATATTTGACCTTTTTGGTGGTGAGAAGGGTCTCCATCTATGCAAGTGGATAATGTTGGTCATGTAGCCTCTTGAAAATTCATATATGCAACCTGAGGGCCTCAAGAAATAATCTCCTTAGTTATCCCACAAAATGGGGATAACATGAAGCTTTGATTAAATAAATCAGATTTCCAAAAAATGGAAATATGAAGATAATTCATATATGTTTTTCTTTGATGGAGCTTCAAAAATAAATTCTAGGGTAGCAGATGAGAGAGGTATTACTTATAACCTTGGAGGGATAATAGTTTGTTCTTATTCCTGGAGTCTCGATATTGCTTCCAACAATGTGGTTGAATATTGTGCACTCTTGCAAGGGTTAAATCTCACTAAAACTCTCAATGCTCCAAACCTCACAATGGTTGGGGATTCCAACTTAATAGTCAAATATTTGATTTTTGATATACGCCCCTAGGATTTATGGTTGGCATCAATTCTTGAAAGAATCAAGTATGTTAAAGAATAATTTGCAATGATGCATTTCCACCACACATTGTGTAAACACAACTTTGTGGCAGATTTTCAAGCCAATTTAGCCACTAGGGAAAAAATGGGGATCTTAATTATGAATGGTAAGAATTATGCACAACCAATCCCATGAATATGAAATGATAGGCCCACAAATATTCACATTAATTCAGCACAGGAAGAATCTCATGGCACTATTCTCCTATGATGCAAGGACTAATGCGATGAGTGTTATGATCCAAATGTTTGAAATGTCATAATAAATTAGAAGTACACTCCATGTACAACAATGTGAGCATGGAGCACAACTCCAATATAGATAAGATAGATAAGTTATACAAAACACCCTTAAAGAATAAGAGAACCTCTTCTGAATATCCAAATAGATTCATACATCACCACTCCATATCCTCGATAATGAATACATGATCTCTATATATACCTATTCACACATTGCATGTGAGGCCCCTTTATTATTATACCAACCCTCTTACATATACATTTACACAATACATGTATAGTTAACCCCATATATGCCCCCCTTGGGGTCATATCATAGTACCCTTCCTCAAAAATATTTTTCCTCAAAGATTTGCAGTTAAAGGCTTTACATGTGACGAAACTAAGTAATATGATTTTCTTATGTTCTTACTTTGTTCTTTTGGAACAATGGAAGATAAATACAACAATAAATGTATTTAATAACATATAATATGATTTATTCAATGATAAATTTAGTATACAAAATATGTATATGTATACACGTAATTGGGTAAAGTCACGTCTCTTTATGCAAAAGAGCATGACTTTACGTTTTAATTGGTTTAAATGTAGTATATAAAAAACACATATTATAATTCATCCATCCTTGAAAAGATTTGTCCTAAAAGCATGGCTAGGGACAAAATTTTAGATCTTAATACCTCATATTCCCAAGTAGCTTCATCTTCGGTTAGGTTTTTCTATTTGATCATATACTCATTAATTCTTCTAGAATGTAGGAATTTGGTTCGTACTTCGAGGATGCCTTCAGGAATTAAAATTAACCTTCCTTCTTCATCTAAAAGATGAAACTTTGTTTGTATATGGACGGTAGGACCTAGTTTTTTATTCAAACAAGAAACATGAAAAACATCATGCAATTTTCCTTTATTTGGAATATTGAGGGCATAAGAAACTTGTCCAACTCTCTTTCTAGTTTGATAGGCTCCATAAAACTTAGGGGCCAGTTTTTGTTTCTTGTATTTTTTAAGAGAACTATGCTTGTAAGGTTGAAATCGAACAAAAAACTCAATCGCCTGTCGGTTCTTATTTTGTCATCTTGTTGTTTCATTTGGTTCCTTGCTTGTTTGAGGTGATATTTAAGAGTGTGTATAACTTCATCCAACGCCACTAGATAGTCTTTCATGATAGGAACCTTAGAATTGATAACATACTCCTTAATATAGGGAGGCGAATAACCATACAATGCTTCAAACAAGGACATTTTTGTTGAGGTATGATATGTACTATTGTACCACCATTCTACGAGATGTATCCAATTGATCCATTGTGTCTGATGATCAATCACAAAATTCCTTAGATACCCTTCAAGGAATTTATTAACCACTTCGGTCTGGCCATTTTTGGGGGGATGGTATGAAGTACTCATGGTTAAGGATGTCCCCACCTGGAAAAATAGTTCCTTCCAAAAATTGCAAGTAAACTTGGGATCCTTATCGCTTACGATAACTTCGGGAAATCCATGAAGTTTTAAAATATTTTTAACATAGCTATCAATGACTTCACTGGCCTTGGCCTTTGAATATATCCCGACAAAGTGGGCATATTTGGTTAATTGGTCAATGATTACAAATATAGTTTCGTTCCCTTTATAGGTAGGAATACCAGTAATAAATTCCATAGATATCTCGAACCATTTTTGGGATGGGATATGAAGGGGTTGCAGAAGACCTGGAGGAACAATAGTTTCAAACTTTTGTCGTTGACATGTGTAATTATGCATGCCTTGGTTAAGTGGAAACAAATGTGATGGGATGATTATCTTGCATAAGTAC
>SNQJ01S0053749.1:59720-70482 GCA_010110895.2 Picea sitchensis
TTTATCGTGTTTCCATTGATAGACGTAATACTCTGGCGATGCCATTTTAAGACTGCATTATTACCACAATTTGATTACTCTGCATTTTACCTGATTGCGTTTTCATGGATGGGTGTATCACTAGAGATTTGCCAACTTCTTAGGTCTGCATTCATTGTATTTACTGGGTGTTTTCCATCTTTAAGACTGAAATCATTGCCTAGGTGTATCACTTGTGATTGCCTTTACAAAGATGCATATATGATACCTTTGTTGTTTGACGAATTTGCCCCAGTCCGTTTTAACTTATCAGCGCATTTCGATTGTTTAGACCAACGATTTTACATTTCCATTCTGTGGTGAATAATGTACCATGACTTCATTTAATGGCAATGCGATTTTAATTAATGGCAATTACGAATTATATGTGATGGAAATGCGAATATATATTTATTTAATGTACAATGACATGCTTTAATGGCAACGTGAATGTATTTTCTGGCAAATGTGACCCTGTGTTTATTTAGTTCCATTCTATTACTGGCAAATGCGATCATGTGGTGAATAATGTACAACGATTATATAGTTCCTTCTTGTTGTGTGTATGGTACCATGATTTTTTCCCTTAAGACAGCCTTCATTGTCTGTGTACCTAACAATTTGCCCCTTTGAATGCACTTTGTTCAGACTTACCTTTAGTCTCCGTTGTTACCCTATCTAGGAGTGTGTTTTCATCTAATAATGGCCTACCTAGATTGCATTGTCATTTAGATATTCCTGAGTTTAATGGTATTAACTCTCGCCTGTGTTTAACGTTTTTGTTATTTATTGACAACCATTGTATAATCGATTAAAAAGCATTATGTTCAGGTCATAATTTATTCAGATTGCCAGGAGACCGGCCAGCTACTCGCATCCCATTTTTATTGACAGCCCATGTATAATGTACACAGTAGTTTGCAGCAATGGTAATTTATATTTATTTTATACAGCAAATGATTAGCATTTTTAGACAACCTCTTCATTTGAATAGACAACCTTTAAATTGATTAGACAACCCTTTAACTAATTTTAGACCAGACTTGTCCTTTAGTTTTAACATTGATTAAACTAACTTGTCAAATTAGAATGTAACTATGGTTATAGTGTTATTATTGACTTAATTAATCTTGCTAAATTTGATTTGCATTTAAGGTTAAATTTGATGGTACATTGATGACCAAATTATGATTTAGACTTGCTCCTTTGATACACATTTAATGTTAAATTAGATGGTACCCTAATGACAAATTATAAATTAATGTTGCTAACAAGCATGATCATTGCAGCTTGTACATTGATACTGTTAATGATTGTTTATGAGGTTAATTGCTAAGTTAGATGGTATTTAGTGATTAATTTAGGATTGCCAATTTAGATTGTCACTAATGTTAAATTAGATTGGCGTATATTGACTAAATTGTGATTTAGACATGCTAAATTAGAGTGGAAGTTATGTTAATTTAGATTGGTCATTATTGACTAATTTAGACTTGATTAATGGTTTGGGTGTTTGGCGAATTCATGTAATGGATTGCACTCTCTTGTTGACGTCATGTCGCGTCTTGCTGACCTGTTGCTTGGGGGCGGGTGTAGTCTTGTGTCAACTATTCGGTCTCCTAGTGTGCTGGATTTTCTTGAATCCTTGGTCCCGTTAGGATTGTTGTTGCAAGGTTATTGACATGTCTATCATCTAGGGATGGCATGATTCCTGATGAGGGGATCATGGCACACCCTATTGGATAGCAGCGAATGATAACTTGGCCGGATTCGGTATCTTTCGGGTGAGTGTTGTCGATCATTGTAAGTTTTCTTTTGGCGTGCCTTGAGGTTCTAGTCTTTGGTCTTCAAGGTCGTTGTGTCAGGAGGGGGATGTTGTTCCTTATCTTGTAGGCATGGTCTTGTTTGCGTCTGGCGGGTAGTCGTTCCTCTTTGTTGTTATACGCATGTTGTGCCCAGATTCCCTTGTGCCAGTGCATGTAGTCATAGTTTCCTGTTGTCTGGACTGTGTGCTTGCGTTCATCGTCAATCGTGTGGTTAAACTGTTGTCGTAGTTGCCTTCTTTCCTAAAAAAAAAAAAAATGCACTTCTGCCTCGCTTGTAGTCATAATGAAGGGAGCATTGCAATTATCAAATCATTTTTAAACACGAACTTTACACATCTCCTTTACCCTACTTTGTAAAATACAAGTCACTTCCCTTTGCAAGTAAGTCTAATAGTTTAATAGATAATAGTTTTTGGTTTTGATTAATGTTTTACATTAATAAAAATACTAATAATCTTTTAGTATATTTAATCAATAACAATATTTTACATTAATCAAATTAATAATAATGTTTAGTACATTTTATATTTATTTAATTTAACATTTTATAATTAATAATATTAATAATTGTAAAAGATAATTTAAGTGTTAGGTATATGAAACAATTGAGAAGTTTTATAATAGTTTAGTTATGTGGAAAAAATACAGGACAAACCCTAGCTCTAACATTGCTTTAGATGCTCACATGTCTTGAATCTGCAATGGATAAGGCCACCGGTGGGGGTGACTCCACGACCCCCATATTTGGCATCAAATATTTTCACTCATTGGTAGCCTCACTAGGTAAATCAACCAAATTTCTAACCTCCCATTTTGTCAAGAAGCTTCATGGGATCCCTTATGTCTCACTCCCTTCAACCTCTTGTCAAATGGCAGATTGAGGGTTAGTTAGGGAATTCACAAGACTTTGGATTTCTCTGAGGGAAATGGAAATATGGATCTTGAATATTTGGCAACCTTTGTTTAAGGTCCAGATGACTCATTACTTTTGTGGATAATGATTTTATGCTTTCCTTTTTTAGAAAAGGAAGACATGGATCTTATCTTCTGCAATGGGCCTTATTCCTATGGTACAAGATGGATGTATCTCAATAGGTGGACTCTTGATTTCAACCAAAAAAATAGCATTCCATCAACAATTTTGGTTTGGGTGCACCTTCCACACCTTCCTCTTCACTGTTGGGAAGAAACCATTATGAGATCTATTGGAATTGCCCTCGGTAAATACATTAATCAAACAAAACCGAAGGAATTGATGTTTTCTTGTGCATGGATCTATGTCAAAATAGATCTGGAGAAGGGATTGCATGAGGCCACTTAGCTAACCCTAAACAACAAAAAACACATACAACTAGTGGATTGTGAGAAACTTCCATTTAAACGTTGAGTGTTTCATGAATACAACCACTTTGCTAAAAATCTATACCAAGAATGTCCCTAAAGAGAAAAAAATGCAAGACAAGGATGACCAATGGCAATAGGTTAAGAGAAAAAGAACAATAATCATCAGGTTTCCCCTCCCTCACAACCAAAGTAAGCACCCTCAAAAGTAGCACCTTCAAATCCTTTTGGATTTGGGAAAGACTCTAGTCAACCACAGAAAAATGACCACACAATCAATCCACCCTAAAGCAACAATTCCATACCTCCCAAAGGACCTTAGGACAAATATATCAACACTTCTAAAAACATGTATGAAATTATTTATCAAGGGAAAAACATCCCCATATCTGAAATGGTAGTTCCTCCTACCTATAATGCCAAAATATCCTTTGAAATGTCGATATTAGAAGAAAACCATGATTTGACCTCACTCCCAATAGACAAAAGTATTGTATCTGAACACGAGGAAGAACTAGTACACTCTCTCTTTCTTAGGTTTTATACTCTTCTAGAACTACCCCCCATCCTAAAACTCCCATGACCCAAATGATTTGATATCTGATGAGGATAATGAGGAGGAAATAGTGGAAGAAAAATCCCCCCCGAAAAATAAAATAAAAAGAGGACAAAAACCTCAAAAGGAAAGGCAAGAGAAACAAACATACCAAGATAAAGATCTGGGAAAACAAAGCACTCTAGAGAACTATGGAATGGGTATTAGGAGTACAAGGAATCAAAGTGTCCTTCACCCTATAGTGGAAGGATCTAGTAAACCTGTTGGTAAATGATGAATGTTGTTTCCTGGAATTGTAGAGGACTTGGTAGCAGAAGCAAAGTGGAATCAATGAAGGATATGATTAAAACTGAAAAACCAATGGTTCTCCTAGTCTAGAAAACAAAACTTGGGGATGAGCAAGCCCTAGATATATGTAAGTTAAAATGAAATTGCAGTGAAGTCATGGAAGTTAGTGTGAGAGGAGCCTTGGGAGGCATTTGCACACTATGGAATAGCTCTCATCTCTACCTAAAATTTAGTACCCACTCTTAGCATTGGATCCTAACGAGCCTTACTCATCTTCATACAAGTGAATCTTTTAACATTATAAAAGTATTTATGCCTTCAACTTATGGGGTAAAATTAGAATGTTGGAAAACATTATCAGTCATAAAGGAGTTGGATTATTAGCAAATAAGCATTGTTGTAGGCAATTTTAATACCACCATCATCCAAAATGAAAAGTGTGGAGGAAGCATAGTTAGAGATCCCTTTCAAGAAAACATGGAGGATCTAATCTCATTATGGGACCTAATAGATATAAATCCTAGCAAAGGAATATTCACCTAGACAAATAAAATATTTGGTCTAGGTCATATAGCAGTCCGACTTGATCAATTCTTGATTCAGAGTTCATTCCTTGACACTATAGCTTTGATTTCCTCCAGTATCGTATTGTGGTTTGCTAATGATCACATGCCTATTTCTCTTCAGATAAAGGACCTTGTAGATTATGTCCCCATTTCTTTCAGATACAACCCTCTTTGGATGAAAAAAATAACAACAACGGATGTCATTGTAAGAACTTGGAGAAATTAGATTGTGGGGTCTCTTGTTTACATGTTGGAGAAAAAATTGAAAAGCCACAAAACAATCCCTCAAGGAATGGGAGAATACTTCCTTCTCCTCTCCTGATAAATAAGTTCTCAAGTGCAAAGAAGCTTTGGAACAGATTCATTCCTATATGGAATTTGAGTAGGCAACCCAAAATCTCTTAATGGAGGGAAAAGAGGCCTTCCAATTTTATCAAAAAAATCTACAGGAAAAGGAGGCCAATTGGCGTTTAAAATATCATAGCCTTTGGTTGACCATGGGGGATAGAAATACCACACTTTCCCATAAGAAAGTGTGTGTTGGGATTTGGAAGAATAATGTTAAATAAATTAGGGCATCCAACGGTTCTACACTTCACTCCTTTAAGGAGATCAAGGGGGTGGAATTTGAACACTTCATTGATCTATATTCATAAAAAGGAGGAGTTGATCTAGATGAGACCTCATAAATGATGGAACACATTTCCCCATTAATACCATAGGAGGAGAAAACAAAACTCACTCAGGAAGTTAGGGAGGAGGAAATTTAGAAGGTAATATGGGAACCTGAACCAGACAAAGTGCATGGACCTAATGGTTTTATAATAATTTCTATTGAACATGTTGGCACACTATAAAATTTGATTTAATAAGGATGATTTGATTTTTCCACAAAACCTTCAAAATTGGGGCCACGAATTCTGTTTTTTTATCCCTTATCCTAAAATAATTCAATCCTTCCTCCTTCTCAATATTTAGACCCATTTTCTTTGTATTGTCTCCTATAATATTATGGCTAAAATCATAGAAAACGGGTTGAAAATTTTCATCCCCAAAATTGTCTCAAAGAATCAAGGAGGTTTTATGGAAAAAAGACATATTATTGATCATATTATTTTGGTTTAGGAAGGGATTCACACTAGCAAGACCAAAGGAGATAAAGGAATGGATATCAAGGATGATATGGTGAATGCCTTTGACCATGTTAGGCACTATTTTCTCTTTGATCTGCTTTCTAAGTTTGGCTTTTGTTTTGAGTTTATTCATTGAATATCTACATGTGTAAGTAATCCTTGGGTACGCCCTCTAGTTAATGGGAGAGATACCTCTTTTTTCAAAGCTAGTAGAGGCCCCTCTAACATGGATGCCCCCTTTCTCCCCTATTGTAAAGAATTATGGTAGAATCCCTCAACAGAAAAATGGAACATGAATGTAGCATTGGGAATCTTTTAGGAATTAAGGTGGTTAGAGGGGTAAAGAGAATTGATCACTCTCAACTTGCATATGACACCATCTTGCTTGAAGGAACTTACACCTTTATGGAAAATAGATTTAAACAGGTAATGCATCTCTTTCTTAATGTATGATGGAGACTAATTAACCATAATAAATGCCAAATTTATGCCTGGAATGTTTGCAAAGTTATCCTTAATGTCATTTTTTTAAGTCCTAGAAAAATCCCCATACAAAGCCCATGTTATGTATAAAACCTGTTATTGAATTATTACATTTCTTGTGTTATATTTGTATGTAGGCTCTTAACCCCTACATCACACCCTTTCATTATAATTGTACCCTTTGTCTTGTGTGTGTGTGTGTGTGTGTGTGTGTGTGTGTGTGTGTGTGTGTGTGTGTATCAAGGAGAGCTAGTCTTAGGATAATCTTATCTCATCTCATATTGTATTATGAAGTGGATATATTGTAAAAGGAGGTTTCCCCCTCGAATTGGATTGTAATTATTGACTTTCTATCATTTTTAATGCGTTGGATCATAACATTTGGTATTAGAGCCTTGATCCTAGGGTTTTTTTTCCTCAAGCAAGTCATCTTGGAATTTTCACTACGAATTGTTTTTGTGGCCACTCCAGAAATTGAAACTTTGAGGATATTTAGAAGACATATCAAGGTAGTTGGGGTACGAATTTTAGCTTCTGGGTCATCATACTTTCTTAGATACACCCTATGAAAGATAGGGCTTTTGACAATTCCTATAACTAGTCTCAAACAAGTGTTCCAGGTAAAACAGTCATAGCTTCTTCATAGAGGATCCAAATTCTATTAGACTAGTTTCATTGGAAATAAGACAATTTGCAATACTTCTGGTACAAGTTTCAAAATCATTCTGTACATGTTCACTCTCTCAGAAAGGAAAAAAATTCGTAAGGTTTTGGAAAGTTGTCCTAACTTCCACTTAGCACATCCAATTTTGGTCAGACCTATGACATTTCAAAAAGGATATATCAGAGTACTATAGGTAGAATTTTTAGACTTAGAAGGGATGAAATTTTAAAAATACATCAGAAGGAAGGTCGACCAGGAGAACAGACTCCAAATTAAGAGTTGAAAGGTACATAACTTACAATTGGCATAATTTTTTATTCGAAGATTTGGTTTTTGTGATTCAAAATTTATGATAAAGAGGAAAAAGAGGAGTATTATTATTTGTATTCTAAATGGGTCCAAAGAATATGTCGACACCAATTAAAACTCTCTAAGTCTCATCTATAACTCAAGAAGAAAACAAGAACATGCATAACAGGTTATCCAAATTGGAGGAACAACTTAATGAATTGAATTCTAGGTCAATAACAAAGGATGAGTTTGTAAACTCACAAAGACAAATTCAAGAAATGGATAAGAAGATGGATGACATGAAAAATAATATGGATGAAAATAAAGCAGAAATACAAAAAACTATTAAGGAATTGCAAAATTCCTTGTCTTCCATGATCTCCCGGGCTCCAGATGAGAGACCCCATAAAGGAGATATCAAAATGCAAGGAGCTCATGGAAATAAGGGTAGTATTTAGGTTGAAGAACCTGCCAATAATAAGCAAATTTCTACTAGGTTTAACTCTAATAGTGGAGTTAATTACAGTGGGGGTCCTAAATTCAACCTTCCCAAGATTGAATTAAATAAGTTTGATAAAATAGAGAAATATTTTAATCTACATAATATTATGGATGACAAGAAAATGGTTCACATAGAAAATTTGAACTTTGAGATAAAACCATATCAATAGTACCAATAGATAGTAAAAAGGAAGCCCCCTTTTTATCATTATACTTGGGGTTTATTTACAAGAGACTTAGAAGGACAATATGGGAAAGTTTGGGAACATGACTACTTCATTCAATTGACAAGAATCAAGCACTTAGGTGATATTGAATATTATAATTCATAATTTCAGGTATTGGCCACAAGGGTGGATGACATAAATGATGAAAAACTAAATTGAAATCTTACATGAGTGGATTAAAAGAGGACATTAAACATAAGCTTTTATTAAGACATCCTCTAAATATTATGGAAGTTATGCAAGATGTTCATCATATTCAAGCCAAGAATAAGGTTACACTTAAGTCTACCATTGGAGCATACACATGAAGCATAGATCATTTTGGGGTTCACAAGACAATTGTAACTCAACCAACAAGGTTTACACCTTAACAAATGGATGAAAGAAGAGCAAAGGGACTATTTTTCAATTGTGATAGCAAGTACAATAAAGGGCATAAATGCATTGAGCAGAAAACATTTTACATAGACAATAAAGAGGAATATCTAGAGCTACAAGATACTACTCCAACCATATCTTGTCATGCATTGGCATGCATCGATACTCCATAAACCCTCAATATAGAAGGATATATAAAAAAGAAAAAGGTTACAATGTTTATTGATTATGGTAGTACCCATAAATTCATCAATTGCAAATTAGCACAAGATCTCAATTGTGTTGTATTACCCGCACTAGAGTTTCAAGCAATGATTACAAATGGAGGTACCACAAATTGTTCTAGGAAGTGCCATAGTATTAAGCTCAATATGGGGCAATATTTATTGGATAGGCCCATGATTTCCATCCATATAGGTGGTGATGACGTTGTATTAGGGGTCCAATGGTTACAATCATTGGGAACAATGGCCCTTAATTTTCAAGATCTTTTCATGAGATTTTTCTTAGAAGGAAAGGAAATTGAGCTTAGAGGTATCCAAGGGAAACCCTATAAAGTGATAAGCTCTAACAACATAACAAAATTACTCAAAAAGGGACATTGTGGTGTAATTGCACAATTGAGCTCAATAGATGTTCAAACATATATAGCCTCCACTTCAATGGATCTCCAAAAAGTTTTCAACAATCATTCCAAGGTATTTGGAGAGATTCATGAGGGTCTTCCACCTACGCAAGATATATGCAATGGCAGTGTCATGGGGTAGTATCCTCTAATTACTAATTAGAATTTATTTCCATTATATTATTGGTTGTCTCATTAGAGAAAGAATACTCTCTTTGATATCTCTTCCTAGTACAGTACTGGTAGTTGGATAGGATGGAATTTTGGACATTGGCATACACACATAAACTAGTTAATTGCTCTACTTGAAGCTTCACTAAGAGGTTGTGCCCCCCGGAAAAAAATATTCTTGTGATCAGAGGGGGTGGGGGTCAACAAATTTCTCTGTCAAACAAGGATATAAATATCAATTATCCATTGTCTCTCTCCCGCCTGGGTTGACAATGTGGTACAAGTTATGGAATCTGAATGGTATCCCCAAAATCAACATGTTTTGCTCAACATTAGCCCACGAAAAAATTTTGACTGTTGAAAATTTGCAAAAGAAAGGAATTCAAGGTCCATCACAGTGTGCTCTTTGCTTGAAATTTGAAGAAACAATGCATCATCTATTTCTTAAGTGTGATTACACAAGTAATTCCTAGAAGAATGCGATCATTGGGATGGAGCAAAAATTCAAAAAGACGTAAACCTAGAGGAGCTTATTTGACAAATGGGGTAGTCTCTATAGGTGATCATTTAAAAACAAAATGATCTTCAAACGGTTATGGATAACAATGCCCAAATATATATGATGGAAAGTTTGGCTAGCTAGAAATAGATCGATCTTCCATCAAGAAACATCCATCCCAAAATGAGTGGCAACTAGGGATAAAATGCTAATGGCGGAACATCTTATTGCTAAAGGAGTGTGCTCATCATATCCACAACCATTAAAGAAATATGAAGAAATATGGTTTGAGCAATTCAACATAAGTCTCACTCCTTCTTGATCATTGTCTAGAAAGTTTCCAAATAAGTCATGTTGACAACTTTGATTATAACTGATATTTCAAAAAAAATGGAAATCTGAACAAAATTTATATATGTTTTTCTTTGATGGAGCTTCCAAATAAATTATGGAGTGACGGGTGAGAGAGGGATTATGTATAACCTTGGAGGGATTATAGTTTATTCTTATGCCTGGATTCTCAGTATTAATTCCAACAATGTGGTTGAAGAATATGCACTCTTGCAAGGGTTAAATCTCACCAAAACTCTCAATTCTCCAAACCTCACAATGGTTGGGGATTCCAAGTTAATAGTCAAATATTTTATTTTTGATCTACCCCCTGGGATTTTTGGTTGACATCAATTCTTGAAAGAATCAACTATGTTAAATAATCATTTGCAAAGATGCATTGTCATCACACATTGTGTGAGAACAACTCTGTGGCAGATTTTCAAGCCAATTTAGCCACTAGGGAAAAAATGGGGGTCTTAATTATCAATGGTAAACATTATGCACAACCAATCCCATGAATATGGAATGATAGGCCCATGAATATTCACATTAATTTAACACATGAAGAATCACATGGAACTACTCTCCCATGATGCAAGGACTAATGTGACGAGTGTTATGATCCAATTGTTTAAAATGTCATAATAAACTAGAAGTACATGCCATGTACAACAATGTGAGCGTGGAACACAACTCCAATATAGATAAGAGAGATAAGTTACACAATAAATCCTTAAAGAATAAGAGAACATGTAACAACCCTAATTAATTAATTAATTATCATGATTAAATATTTGTTTAATTAATATTAGTTTAATGAATTATTAATTTTTATTATGAAGACTTAGTTAATAATACAATT
>SNQJ01S0053749.1:77008-89190 GCA_010110895.2 Picea sitchensis
ACATGAGGAAGCTCTTCTTCTGGGTAGGCATGAAGCGCGATGTAGTCCATTTCATCGCCAAGTGCCTAGAGTGTCAACAAGTGAAAGTCGACCACCATCACCCGGCATGACTCCTACAACCACATGATGTTCCTATGTCCAAGTGGGAAATCATTTCTATGGATTTCGTTGTGGGGTTGTCACTCACATCTCATAGACACAATGTCATTCTTGTGATAGTTGATAAGTTAACCAAGAGTGCTCATTTTATTCCAGATAGAGACATTACGATGTCACTGATGTGGCACGTGTGTTTGTAAGTGAGGTCATCTGTTTGCACGGGATACCCAAGAAGATCATTTCAGATAGGGACTCAAGATTCACTTCTAGGTTTTGAACAAGTTTGCAGTCAACATTGGGGAATCAGTTGAACTTAAGCACAACTTATCATCCTGAAACAAATGGGCAAATCGAGAGACTAAATCAGGTTAAAAAAGACATGCTTAGGATGTATGTTATGGATAATCAAACCCTTTGGGAGAAGTACCTACCTTTGGTAGATCTCGCCTACAATAATAGTTTTCATAGCTCCATCAGGATGCCACCCTACGAAGCTCTGTATGGAAGGCCATACAGAACACCATTGAGTTGGGAAAGATTAGAAGACCGAGTGACAATTGGGCCAGAATTGATTCAAGAGATGGATGAATAGGTGATTCAGATTAGGCAGAGACTAAAGGAAGCACATGATAGACATAAAAGTTATGCTGATGCACATAGGACTGACTGAAGTTATAAAGTGGGAGATTAGGTTTTCATCTGTATCAGGCCTAATAAGAGTACCATTCGGTTTGGGAAGGGGACAAAGTTGTCACCTCGATTTATAGGACCGTTCAAAATCCAAGAGAAAATTGGACTCATTGCTTATCGTCTCGTACTGCCACCCCACTTGCATAAAACTCATAATGTTTTTCATGTATTTGTTCTACGTCATTATGTTGATGATGAATCACATAAACTAAATTGGAAGGAATTGCATGTATCATACACGTGAACCCTCACAGTAGAACCATTACGCATATTGGACCATAGAGTCCGACAGCTCAGGAATCGTCTGGTAGACCAAGTTAAGGTCCAGTGGGACAAGTATAGCCCAGGATCTGCTACTTGGGAGGATGCCGAGACATTACGACGAGATTATCCCACACTTTTTTTACCACCTCAAGAATATGTTTCTTGAAGGTTGGGTGTATGTAACACCACCTTTTGACTTAGACAACTAGGATTACCTGAGGCCTAATCACCTTTATTTTCTATTCACAGTGAAACTATTAATGATACACTTGAACTTTTAAGACGTATGAACCTTTATGAATGTTTAAGTGTTATTTGAATGATGGTGAATATGATGCGATCTACTATGTGGATGTAAATTCTATAAATGTTTAAATGTCACTTGAATGGTGATGGATATGATGTGATCTATTATGTGAATGTGAAATCTATGAATGTTTAACGTTATGTGAATGATGGTGGATATGATGCAATCTATTACGTAAATGAAAATTCTATGAACGGGTAATGTTAATTAAATTATGGGGATATTATGAGGTCTATTTCTAACTTGTAAATTTTGACATTAAAATTGTTGGTACATGGATACTGAATTGAGATTATGGTTGAATGCATTTACATTATGATAATGCATAGATATGTATGAGTTTGTGTTATAGACTAATTTGCAGGTCAATGGGCTATGAAATAGCCAAGGGATAATGGTAATAAAAGTGGATGTCATGACCACCGACCGAGAAACAATATGGTATGAATCTTTGTATGTGAAATTATATTGATACAAATGCACTGTTATGATATATGGACCAGTGCAGGTTTTCAGGTGGTGAGACTGCCCAAAAACTGAATAAACGATGACAAAATTCCCAGCAACACGGTGCCACTATATATTCCATTGTAGGGTGTGGACCCTAGTCCTATTAGGAAGGGTGGAGACATTTCCCACCGTGTAACCTCCGAAACCTGGAGTCATGGGAGGACGATGTTAACTCACGCTCCCCTAGACGTGTGATGATGACTGTCAGTTGCTTGTTGGGGAAGCTTGGTCAAGATAGTGACACTTCCGCTTATGGGTTCTATTTGGAGTTAGGTCAATATAATTGACACTCCAAGATAGTCCAACAGAGGAAGGAGAGGAATGGAAGATGAAAATAAGTTAGGGAGGAAGGATGAATAGAAATAGTTGAGAGTGTATGGAGATTTGCCTTACGGTGGAATTTATTGTTTTCCCTTTTGAAAAAAAATTAAAAAAATGTATATATGTATATTCATAATTACTTAATTGAACTACAATTGTCTAAATAAACGTTGTTGAGCTAGATTATTGTAATTAAAGGATTTCACAAACAATTAATTGGTTTATTATCTTTTATAAAATGAATAGTCTTGTTGATTGGATTCGATGCATACAAGAATTACTATAGAGGTGATAGTCATTGTCATTAGTACATGCGCGAGACTTGTATGTGCTAGCTACACATGCATTTCTTGCACATGTACACTAGTATGTATGAGTCTTCTTTGGCTTACTTACTGATAATGTTGTTTATTGAATATGAATGCATGAACCTCGTGTCATTTCTCTTGTTTTGTAAATTACTCTAACTTCGGGACGAAGTTTCCTAAAGGGTGGATGTATGTAACAACCCTAATTAATTAATTAATTATCATGATTAAATATTTGTTTAATGAATATTAGTTTAATTAATTAATTAATTAATTATCATGATTAAATATTTGTTTAATTAATATTAGTTTAATGAATTATTAATTTTTATTATGAAGACTTAGTTAATA
Source organism: Picea sitchensis (assembly GCA_010110895.2). Classification (NCBI taxonomy): domain Eukaryota; kingdom Viridiplantae; phylum Streptophyta; class Pinopsida; order Pinales; family Pinaceae; genus Picea; species Picea sitchensis. Next base: position 79,859 of record SNQJ01S0053749.1, read on the forward strand.
ATACAATTGTATTGGTAGATGGACCCATTTATGGAGGGGGGGATAAGGTGGTTGAGACTTAATGGAGGATAAGGTGGTTGAGGTTTAATGGGGGGATAAGGCGGTGAATAATGAGTAAAGGAGGATAAGGCAAGGGGGAACACTCGGGAAGGGGTCTTCTTTTGTTTGTGGGTAATATTTTCAGATTGAAGGGAGGAGGAGTGGAGACTGTGTATCTTTTATGCAATTTTTTTGTGCTTACAGACTTGAGGACTTTCACAGGGGGCACCTGTTACTGGGAATGTTGGGCTCGGGGGCCAGGAAACCATAAGGAATCCTGGGGCTAGGGAGTCGGATAGGTTGTTCCTAGCTGGTTGGGAGGTTAGTCAGTTTTGGGCAGAGCTTCAGCTTGGGCAGAGTTTCAGAACAACATCAGTTTGAGGTATTTATCATTATTGTTATCATTATTATGCTGTGATCATTATTGTTATGTTATTCATTTTTTATTATTATTATTTATGATGAATATGTTGTTCATTATCATGTTGCTAATTTTTAAATTATGTTGAACAGTGAGTTGTTATTATGTTGAATAGAGATCAAAATATAAATTATTATAGCATTTCTATATTTAAATTTATGTTTTATAAGACTCTGTCTGGACAGGCTTTATAGAACATCTTTCAAATATCCAAATACATTCATACATCACCACTCCATGTCATCAATAATGAATACATGATCTATATATATACCTATTCATACATTGCATGTGAGACCCCTTTATTATTAGGCCAACCCTATTACATATACATTTACAAATTACATGTACAATTAACCCCATATATGCTCCCCTTGGGGTCATATCATATACATTTAACCCCATATATACCCCCCTTGGGTTCATATCATAGTACCCTTCTTCAAAAAACATTGTCCTCAAAGCTTTGCAGTTAAAGGCTTTACATGTGATGAAACTAAGTAATATGATTTTATGATGAAACTAAGTAATCAATTATTTTTGGTCTTAATCTTTGATGGCTAGTTGTTGCATGATTTTATTTCCTTTGATACCACATATTTTTGTTGTAACTTCTCCAATTTGTATTAGTTGTTGATCTTCGATAATAACTTGTTGAAGAATGGTTTTGTGATGCCATGTTCCATGAATATTGATGATTATTTCATCTTCTTCCTTGATAATGTTGATATTGATCTTCTTGTCTTCCTTGAAATCTTTATTGATAATGAGGATGTTGATATGGTTTCACAATTGATGGTTTTCCTTCACTTTGCACATCCATTTCGTCTGCCTTCTTTTCAGAGACAATGAAATCCTCTATCATATTTGTTTGGTCTTTGATTACTCCAGCCTTGGAGATAATACCATCAAATTTGACATGCACATTCTCTAGATGAATTTCAACTTCTTCTAGTATCTTCTAGTGACCTTCTTGAATCTTGTTTTCTTTCTCCTTTTGAAGTTGTAATGTCACCCCATTTATCAAATTTTGATGTTCTTCTTCAATTATGGATTTCATTTATGATTTTACCCCATCAATATTTAGAGATTCCTCAACCTTCTTGCAAATTTCCTTTTCAAGTATTTTGGTAGATTCTTCATCCAATATATTTGTTTCTTCTTGATTTTGATAATTCTTCTTTTCTTCTTTCAATGCCTTAACCTCATCCAATAGCTTTTTATTATGGTTTCTTAATCTACCTATTTCTTTATCTTTATTTTTTAATTCTTCCTTTGAGTCATCATTTTCCCAGTTCCCTTTTTTACTCTTTCCCTGTTTTAATTTTTTAACTTTCTTAATGAGTGCTTCATTAAGGTCTTGTATCTTAGATAGTTCATCACCCTTCTTTTTTATCTCTTCTTTTACTTCTTTTAACTCATCTTGAATTGTATGTAAGGCTTTAATTTTGGTTTCCTTGATCCATTTATTTGAGAAGAGTTTTTCAAATGCTTCCCATGTGCAGTTCCATCTAGTATCCTATCAATACTCATCCACCACTTATGAGCTTCACGAAAAAAAACAATTTCTTGTTGTTGAAGGATTCCTATCATATTCCTTTACGAACCTCAACCATTCCATATGATTTGTTTTGTCTTTATCATCATCTCCTATAAATTTACGTATTGGCATTGATTATTAATTGAAGTCTAACCCAAACCCTCAACTTACAACTTCAATATATTAAGAATAATGATCTCAAATAGTTATAATTTGTTTTCCAATGTAATTCTATATTTTTCCTTTCCAACGAATTTTGAATAAGCTCAATCAGAAATCCCAATCAAAAGCTATGATAGTTTTAATTAATATACATTTTAAAACTTTGATTTGGAGTCTATCCTTCTGATATATCTCTAAAATTTTAGTCCTTTTGAGTTTGATTTTTTTTTTGTATGTGTGTTATATTATTTGCATGACCGACCCCACATGATTCATCGTGTTTGGCGCGGTGGGGGGGTTACATGGGGGCGGAGCCCCCAATTTTGTTGTTGTTGCATTTTTTATGTCCGTTTTTAGCGGTTTTCAACACATGGTTTTCACTTTTGGAGGTTTTGTGGTGCATGGGCAGATTTGTGGCTTATCCCGTGGTTTTCTAATTCTGTTTAAATAATTATCATTGTAGTCTAATATAGTTCAATGGATTAGGCAATATATTATGAATAATGATATAAAACAGTTATAATCCTTGTTCCAATAATTCTATATTTTTCCTTCCAACTAATTTGAATAAGCTCAATCAAATCCCAATCAGTGCCATGATAGTTTTAATTAATATACACATTTTGAAACTTTGATTGGAGTCTATCCTTCCTGATATCTCTAAAATTTAGTCCCTTTGAGTTTGATTTTTTGTATGTGTGTTATATTATTATTTCAGGCTGATCAATCTCCCACATGATTCACTCAGGTTTGCTTGCTAAGCATGGGGCCGGGAGTCCCACCTTTGTTGTTGTTGTGAATTTTTTATGTCCTGGCTTTTAAAGTATTAACACATGCCTTCACTGAGGGTTTTGTGGTGTATGTAAGTGATTTGTGGCTTCATCCCAGGTTTTCACCTCATGAAATAATATCATTGTAGTCTAATATAAGGCAGTTCAATGGACTAGGGGTTTTGGATGACTGATAATATGTATATATGTATATATATATATATATATATATATATATATATATATGTATATATATATATATATATATATATATATATATATATATATATATATATACAAGTATACATGTCGAAGTTGACGATGATGAAGCCAAAAGAAATCTAGAGGTGCCACCTTTTAAATATGCTGCTATTTTCTGGCTTATTTCCTGTAGATCTCTCATGTATATGTGCGGATTGAATTGTGTTCTTTCCGCTTTCAAAGAACCCTTGTGTGTACCAGGGCATCAAAGGTTTTAGAACTTACTTGGATATTAGAGTGGTTATTGGTCGAGGGATGGCTTTTATCAGGGCTGTAAGCGGGTTTGATCACGCTATGATGAAGCTTCATAGTTAGTGGAACTCTTTCGATTTAATTCATGTAGAAATAAATGACGAGCAATTCAAAAATATAGATTGTAAAATTTAATGGGAAAAGTTTTGAGTTGTGGGAATCTCAAGATGAATATCCTTTGGTAGAAAGATCACTGATCATTGGATCCGTGGATCGGCACTCCAAGGGAATGCCAACAAAAGACCGAAGTTAAAAGTTGGATTTGAAGGAAAAGAGTACAATCTAGTTGTGTCTCCTTAGATTCAATATTAATGAATGTGTGAGAGGAAGCTACAAACAAGGCACATGTTAGATTTGTATCGTATTTCCTGGTCCCCGTAAACAAATTGTTTCCTTTGGAAAGATGTACAACATGAGGATGAAGATGGAGACTTGGTGATAGAGCCTTTGAATGTATTCAATACTATGGTAACCGCTTATTGTGGCTGTTGGATATTAATATTTTTGATGAAGACAATTGTATCAATTTATTGTACTCTTTACCTGATTTGTGGGATAGTATGGTTGTGACAATAGGTAGTAATACAACTACATTTATTTTTCACATGATGTGGTCTCGTCCATAAACTTGTTGTCAAAATGAGGAGAGATGAGTATGAAAAACATGGAAAGATAGAGCACAAATGAATATTTTTTCAACGAAAAAAATGCTCTTTATATTCAAAAGATATAAAAGTTTATATGTCGCATTTCAAAAATCAAATGCACCCATCTGGTAAATCCACAAATTACTTTAGTTCAAAACCATCATAAGTATTCAACAAATACAAATTAATCAAAGGACCGATTAAGCTAAGAAGTAATCAAATCAAAGATTTATCTTGTAGGATGTGCCTTTATGACCGTCCTCCCAAAAAGAAAAGTAAATTTGATTCGGAGGAAGAAGCAAATCATTTTTCGAGAGTGAGTCAGCCTCTATGTTTTCTTCACGGAAAATGTGCTAGAAGGTAAGTTTTCTGAAGAGAAGAGTAACATCTTTGGTCCGAGCCTTCCAAGATTGAGGGGCCATCGCACCTCTAAGTCTCACGGTAATCCTGTTTCAAATTTCCAATCAATAGTGATCTTGGAATCACCGAGGAGCAACAAAACATCAGTGTGGCGACTAGCCAGAACTAGAGAAGTCCAAGCACCTAGAAGCTCTGCCTTTGTGTTAGAACCTTGACCGCAATTCAAAGTCCAGCGTATGCAAGTGTGAGGGTTTAAAGTATTTTTCCCCCCAGCTCCACAAAGTGTGCCTCCTTGTTGTGAGGCCCCGTCAAACCAGGCCACAGCCCTGTTCAAAGGAATGAGAAGAGGCCGCCGAACTGATGGCTTAACCTGTGATGTCCTATCAAGTTTGTTTACTTCAGTCAAGATGAGAGAACAAATGTGAAGGATAGATGGCTTCTTATCGTTGAAGATTTCTCTCGGATGTTTCCAAACGCGTTGTGAAATGTGAACTGAAGCATTGGAATAGTGTCACGCTATGAGTCCAATGGAAGGTATGTATTGTTACCGACTCCAGTTGAATTAGAGTAGCTTGTTGTTGTCCAAAGAGCTCGAAAGTGAATGAGCAGAAACAAATACATGAAGTTTAAGATTCACTGTTCGAAGACAAAGCGAAAGGCAACCATTTATCTCCCAAAATTACAGGCTTCATGTGACATCCCAAAAGTAATTTGTTTTCCAGCATAAGCCAAGAGAACAATTTATATTTAAGGGGGCAATGGGCCTTCCAAATCTTCTGTCTCCAGGAAGCTATTGAAGAGTTCCAGGAAAAGGCTGTGGTATTATAAAACATTTTTGTCGCTATTCTCATCACATCACTCGGCCCGTAGAGTCCACTTACCTTCCAAACGTCGGATGCTTTGAGAAGTTGAGAGAAGTTGTCCCATTCGGCCCTGTGTTCCATATTTAAATGAAGATCTGATCCGCTCATCCATGAGTCACCGAGGGTGCCTACAATGTATGGGTTGCAGAACTGATGTAAAAAAATAAGAAGGTTTGCGTCGAAGATGAGACCGAGACGGGAGAGAAATGCATTCCCGCCAAGTGATCTAGAATACGCCATGGCTAACTTCTCAACCAAGGTTACCATCCCCTGGATCCTACCTAGAGCCACCTTAAAATTATCGGCGTGGCGTAAAGTTTCCGGCATAAATCCAAATTGGTGGCCTGCCAACTGGATCCAATAGACCGGAAGGTGGTAGATATTTAGCTCCGACATGAGCTCCAAAGTCCGGGTTTATTAATATCACCTACAGGTGTTACCGAAAGAGATATTTGAAAAGAGGGTGATGTTTGAGGCCCCAGCCCCATCGACTTAAAGCTTAGAGATCCCAATTTGCAAAGATGAAAGCTCGGTCTCTTGCAACCGGACCAAAAGAAAGATGAGCCTGAGTGATTTCAAAACGGTGGTTGGAATGTGTGCTAAAGCCATCCAATACACTGGAAGGCTTTCCAACACCGCTTTGATCAAGATAAATCTTCCTCCCATAGATAGAAATCTGTGCTTCCAGTTGAGAATTCTACCTTCGAATCTGTCAATAAGCCAAGCCCAATTCCTTCGAGTGTATCCGAGGCTTTTAAGAAAAAATCCTATAATGATAAAGCCCTTGTAAAGTTCTTTTTTATAAACCGGCGCTAAAATAGGTCGCTTAAGTCGCTTTTTAAGGAGTCCTGCGCCTTTGAAAACAAGAAGATAGATTTGGAGGCATTGATTTGTAAACCTGATACATCACAAAAAAAAGAGAGGATCGAATGTATAATAGACCATTCAGCAAAATTAGCAGTTGTCAAGATCAAAACGTCATCAGCAAAAAGTATATGGAGAATGTGGGTCAGGCCTGCCACTTTAATGCCTTTCAAGAGGCCCTCCACTTGTTTGATCTTTAATAAAAATGTTGAGACCTTCCAGGATCAGAATAAAAAGAAGGGGGAGAGTGAGCAGCCCTGTCTCAGCCCTCTGCGAATTGAAGGTCTTGTAGCTTCCATTGATTAAATGGCTGTGGATGCCGAGAGATACAACCATTATCCAGCTTTTATTGTAGAAGTGCCAAAACCGGCCTGGAGGATGAGATGAAGAAAGTTCCAATTTATGCAGTCAAATGCTTTTTTAAGGTCTAGCTTCAGGAGGATGGCTTGCTGATGTTTTGTCTTAATGGAGTGTATACATTCTTGTGCAACGCCCACTGCATCCAAAATCTGTCTTCCCTTATAGGAAGCTGCTTTTGTCTTCCTGAGAGCTCAGAGAGAAAAGGTCGGAGTCTGACGACAATGAGTTTTGTGATGATTTTATAACAGAGATTAAAGAGAGATATGGGGCGGAAATCAGTGAAGTGCCGAGGCAAATTTGTTTTTGGAATCATAACCACAAAGGTTTTGTTCAAATGAGAGCTTACAACCCCTCTTGTTCTCGAATATTCAACGATGTCTAGAATGTCTTGGCCCATTAGATCAAAATTGTAAGAGTTCACCACCAATACTCTGTCCGACTTTCTCTTTTTTAAAGCTTTTAAGTGTCTCATATAGTTCTTCCTTTGTACAAGGAGAGTGTAACGAAGTTGCTTCCTCGGGAGTAATCAATTCCTAAAAAAAGTCACCGACGTTGTTCACCATACTGCAAGTGATGTGGAGCTCGGGGTTTTGAAAAGGATTTAAATGAGAGTCACGCTTTTATCTCCGTCTGGAATGTAGAATAAGCGCTGTCATTTTCTTACTTCCCAAATTTGCTTTTTTGATCTACGGGCGCAAGCAACTTTATGAAAGAATGTTGTATTTTTGTCACCACCGCCTTTACCCACAACATCCCACTCTTTTAACGCCATCTTCCTCCTCACTTAAGTAGATTTCCTTTTATGGGTGTCTCTAGATCTAATCCTCAGAGCTCTAGGTCCACATCGCATCAAGTCGTTGTTTTATAACAAAATCCACCAAATTCAATGTCATGGTGTCATTTGATCTCTAGCTATTTTATCTCTTAGCCACCTAATAGAGCGTTTCTTAAAATGTAGTTTTCTAACAAATTCTCGCGGCATCTCCTGTGAATGACAAGAGAGCAACACTCAAACAATTAACTAGGATGAACTAAGGAAGGTCTCTTCAACCACTGCGGAATTGAATTTAAAAGGGTAACCTCCTTGTTCCCACCTCTCCAATTTGAAGGCATATCTGAGGCTGACGATAAATGAAGATAAACCCAAGATCGGGTCGCTAAGTCGGAGGAGTGTGTTCTGCCAGAACCAAAAGCTTTAGTTTTAGAAATGGGAGCGCACTTTGTCTCCGCCTCCGTGTCTGTAAGTCTCTGGTTTTAAATCAATCGCAGCGCTTGCAACACCGGTTGAAAAAAAGTCGAGAGAGGGCTTCTCAAGGCTTTAGCCTTAACCGTAGAATTCTCTGTTATTTGATTGAGATCTCCCATGAGGATGAGGCTCCCTACCGCTAAAATTCCCCAGATCATCTATAGTCACGCCGTAATTCCCTCAAAGTGCCAAGCAAGGGCTTACAAACATTTAAAGCGTGTCGATAGTTCGACGTAGTTCCGCATCGCCCTATGAGAGAAAGATACCCCTGTGGACTCCATAATCTGGGAGAGGTTGAAAAATGCAGGGTCCCATGTGGCCAGAAGACCTCCCTAAGTTCCCACAGAACTTGCCGCTCAGGAGAGCCATCTCGGATGAAGTAAATGCATGAAATCTCTAGCCACCGAAGAGAACACCAACAAGGGTTTCAAGAAAAAAATGAGAGAAGGGCTGAAACTGGACGGACAGATCTTTCAATGAGGTTTGCTCTGCAGGTCCTCCCACCCCTCCTGGATGTTGATGTGGAGCAAGATCATGTCTCCTGCTTTAAGGTTCTAAGCTCTTCAGGATCTAACCGATTGTAAGATACCGCTGACGAAGCCATGGTCTTTTCTAATCAAGCAGTTTTGCAAGAGGATACTCCTATGAAAGAAATAGAAATAAGTCCTGAAGTGGGAGAGCTAAATCTAGGGGAAGATCTTAATCTCTCTAAAAATTTGTAAAGGTATGCTGGAAATATGGAAAAGAAGGGCACTACAAAAAAAATGTGGATGTGGGGTGAGTAAGTGTTGAGAGAGGGAAGGGAAAGGATATCATGATGCCACTTTTACAAAAGCAAAAAGTTTTACAAATGAAGGAGGGGATGTGTGTAATTTGAATTTGTTATGACCTATGGGAAACATATATATATATGGACTAAATGTATATGATATGGCACCAATAAAACATATATAAACCTAAATGTACATGTAATATGTAACTATATATGCATGGCAACGGTCTCACATAGATAAATTTAATTGCAGATGTAATAAGGATGGCGAGGTAAGTGGGAAACACATGTTAAACAACATCAATACAATTAAATGTAGATTTAATAAGGATGGAGAAAATCAAAGAAACGTTTTTAAGATTAATTTCTTTTTTATATGACAAAAATTTGAGATTGAGATTAAAAATTATTATGGTATGTATGGTCTTTACTACCATCCAGGTACTATGTCTACAAAAGAATTAAAGATTGATAGGCCACTACTATAGGTACTTTCAATAAAATGAAAGTTTGCTTAATAATGATAAACATATATTAAAGTAAATCTATAATGTTCATTAAAAATGGCCAAGTTCCTGTCGAACTTGTTTGAAATTGGGAAGATGGTGAAATGCAATTTAATTGAGGACTCGTAATAAGGTAGAAAAATTCCAATGTTGAGGTATGAGTACATTAGTATTCCAATGTTGTAGTATGACTACATTCAATTTTGTGAAATTGATAGGAAATTATAGTTGAAAACTAGAGTAGAACGTTGCCATTTGAATTTTAAATA
>SNQJ01S0053750.1:46123-63558 GCA_010110895.2 Picea sitchensis
GTTCACACGTGGAGGTAAATACCTCCTGCAACTACCATAATATTAACAGTTTTCTCTCTGTTGTCTGGGTGGACCATGATCTGATTATATCCTTAGAATCCGTCCAACATAGACATCTTCTAGGACCCCACCACTTTTTGCAGGATGTAGTCCATTTTAGGAAGGGGGTAGTGGTCCTTGAGAGACACTTTGATTAAATTCCGAAAGTATAGACACATTTTTATCTCACTGCTTTTCCTTCTTACAGGTACCAAATTAGCTACCCATTTCGAGAATCTCAAAGAAGCAATAATTTTAGCATCGAAAATATTTTTTACCTCCTTCTCGATCAATGACAACAACATGGGGTTTATCCGTCTCAAATTATGTTTGAAAGGTTTCTGATCTTCCTTGAGAGGGATAACATGTTGGATTACTTTCGTGTCATATACTTTCAGGTCATCATAGCTCCATGCGAAGATGTTTGAGAAATATTTCATTAGCTTTACGTAGTCTTGCTCGACCTCTGGAATGAGTGTCTTTGATAATTTTACCATCTTTGGGTTCTCCTCAGTCCTGATGTTACAGTCTTCCACGTCTTCTTCGCTTGCAGTGATCTTGGGGTTCTTAGCCACATCATTTTCGTCAAACAACTTTTCCAGCGGCACCAACCCCTTTGGAATAATATTATTTTTCAGTTGTATTATGTTCCTTCCCACGAGTTGGTTTTGGAAAGGGTCATCGTTACTGCGTGCATCCACACTCTCATCTTTGTCGCTGCAACATTCCTCGTCAATGTTTGTATTAATGAACTCATCGCTCATAAGGAGGAATCTTTCCACTTGTTTGTCATCATCAAACACTTACCAATGTTTGATATTATCAGGCATTGCCAGTCTGTGCTTGACCTCAATTCCATATATTTTGTTTGAGAAGATGGGGATCTTAAAAACTGAGGTCTAGGTGGCCAACGCATCGGTGATTTGATTTTGCGCTCTGGGGATAACGGGCATGTCATACTCTGAAAATCCTTCGAGGAGGTCCAAAGCCAAATTTATGTACACTCTTATCCTGGGGTGTTTGGTCTAATATACACCCTTTACCTGATTTATGATGAGTTCAGAATCTTCGCGCACTGCTATCTTCTGCACGCCCAATTCTTTCAAAACTTGTAAGCCCAAGATTAGTGATTCATACTCGACCATGTTATTAGTGCATTCAAACATGAGCTTGCATGAGAACAACTTTGTGTTTGCTTCAAGTGGGTTACCCATACACCGACCCCAACTCCTTCTCTGCTGACTGCACTGTCAAACCTCATGTTTCACACCGTGTTTTCCGCACGGTCTTTCAGGTCAGCTCACTCTATTATTTCCCGCGCGGTTTTCTCGTCAGCTGTTATGATGGCTATCGGTTCTTCCTCTTCGAAAATCAGGTCATTGTAGAATATAGAAGAACCCACGTCAGTGTCGATGGCATATACATGACGATTGTTTGGCTAAGTCTTGTTGCTCACCATGTATTTCAGCAACACTTCTCTGTACAACCTTCTGTCATGGCCAAAAACATGGATGGTGGCATATGACATATCCATCTGTAAAGTGCCCTTCAACTTCGCAGCCCACGATCTTGATAGAAACATGCCAAATTTTGGGGGTATGTCCGCAATGACTACGTCCATGACCATTTTCTTAGCAGGGATTTGAGACAACGACACAACCAGGTCTTTGATAAGGCCCAAACACTTGAGTTTCCTTGAATCAAAAGAGAAAAGGTCTTTGTATGGTTTGGTGATATCCAAACCCAGTTCATCCATGATCACCTTTGGCATGAGGTTGTGCGACGTTCCATAATCCAACATGGCATTATGCAGGGTCATGTCATGGAATTTCAGACTGACGTAGAACAGAGGGATGTCTTCAGTATCGTTTGTCTCTTCAATGCGTGGATCAAAAAGGATAGCGAGGTGATCATCTTGAATATTCAGATTATCGGGTGTCCCCCACATTTTTAGCATTTTAATGATTTGTTCCCGATACTCGCCCTTTCTAATAAGTTCATTCAACGTGACATATATTTTTATTTTGGCCATCTCATGTTGAAAATTGAAAGGGGGGCAGGTTTTCTCTACCTCTTTTCCACTCGCCTCCCGACCTGTCTCCACAGCTTTCTTTGGGACCTCCTCCTTCGACTTAGCATTCTCTGTTTCATTCTTGGTCGCGCTATCCTACCTTGGTCAGCTTGTGGAAGGGATGTCCACCGGAGGATTCCTTATGGGGTTCGTTTATTGTGACTCAGTAGGTATGTCTTTGCTATGGAGGTTGTACTTCTTCTGGAACTGCATGATGGCATTTTGATAGACTTTCCTGAACTCTTCTGTCTCCCAAGATGGTGCATCATCTATTTTGAGTATCATATCATCATTGGTATACAACACTATGTCTTCATTTTTTCTCATATACCGATCATGCTCGCTCTTTGTCAAGAACACACATGGGTTTTTGTCATCACAACAATGCATCTGGTCTTCGAACGTTTGGTCGAAATCCTCGTCCATGCAGTTGTTCTGGAAAGGAGGTCTCGTCTGTTGGTCACCTTGATCCCTTTGCTCTTTCTGTTCCCTCGGTGTAATCTGAGGGATTTGACCCCTTATGAGGTTTTAATTCCTGGGCTGTAGGTCATTCTGTTCTCGGGAAGCAGGGCTGTTTCCAATGGACATTATCTCTATCAAATTCTCCATGGTATTCATCATCATGTCAAACTTGTTGTTTGAGGATCACGACATTGATGGATGTGAATCTCCTTGGGGTCTCTTTTCGCCTCGGTTGAACCTCAGTTTTATTTTTCCCGATGCCATCATGTTTACTTCGACTTCGACAATGTTGATCATTATAGTGTCTAGACTCGTTGATATTCTTTCTCTCAACAACAGGGCGAAATCACATTCGAAGGAATCAACACACTGCAATTGCACAACACCGGGGGTGGATAATTCTGCAAGGATTGAGTTGTACACCTTTAAAAAATGGCCTGAGAATTCATGCACTGTCTCTTCCATTTATTTCTTCATATTATTGTATTGTGTTAGCAATTGCAAAGGGTTTTTCCTGTCCCCCCATTTATTTAGGAATGACGTCTCGATTGCGATGAAGTCCTGAATGCTCACGGGCGGGAGGGATTTGAACCGTTTTCTTACATATCCCGAACGACTTTGCGCAAATAGCCTCATTTTTTCATCTGTGCAGTCAACCTCTTCCAGGTCAATGAAATCATTAAACCAGTCCAGGTGCCTCTGAGCGGAAACATTTCCCTCAGCATCGTAGAGCCTGATTCTTTGGCTATAAATTTGAGGCAAGTCATGTAATTGGGCTGGTAGGATGAGGGGAACGAATCTGGTGGCCAGGACCCTTGGAGGATTTAGATTCTGAGGCATATTATTTGATACTAGGGCTTGGAATTTCTTCGGGTTGAAAACTGTCTCGTCCAAACTGGTTTTTGACTTATACCTAAACAGATTTTGCTCGAAGAATGCATCAAAATCAAGGTCGTCAATTCTCCGTGCACCATATTTGGGAAAGGACATGCTTCTATCCAGGTATTAGAACTGGTTTGATGCTTGCTCTCTGGTCCTATGCAGAATCTTCTTAGGGTCATACACAGGCTCTATGGGGTTTGGGTCGAGGTTTGCTCTGGTGTAAATCGTCTTTGGAGTGAGGGTTCCTGAACTATGCTACTTGGAGCTACTGGTCTGTTTGGACTGGAGTCGCCAGGGTAAGGGTCTCAACTGATACATATGTTTGTCCCTCTATTACCTTCAGGGGTCAAACTGCAACGTTAGTCATTCTCCTAGGGAAAATCTATTCAATTTCGTCCTTGGAAACGATGCCAGAATGTTAGCACTCCGTAAATCTGTTCGACTGATAGACAGATGATGACGGTAACCTTTTCAACCAAGTTTGAGACCCGAAAGTAGTCTTTTGTATCTGGAGAGGGCTCTCTTGGAAGGCGTGGTCTCCGTGCAGGATATGGCTTTGAAAGCAGTGGCTAGATTTAACACCTTTGATATAATGGGTTCTAGTTATATTGGTGCAAGAAGGTAAGACTTGGGCTATGGAGTTGACCTAAGGAAATGACAGAGACAAATGACTCAGTAACTAAATATGAGAGGATAAGGCTAGTCTTGTAACAGTCTTCAGTGTAAAACCATAATGTGAGGTGGGAGAAAAACACAGGAAGTAGCTCAGAGCATCGTTGCGGGTGAATTCAAAGTTAACTTTTAGAAGAAAACGTTTTGTCTAAGTGGCGCGAACAAGGGACGCTGCGAAGTGAATCCACAGGTTCGAGAATTCATTCCAAAATAGACATAAAGGGATATGAATAAAGATGACAGGAAACACATACACAAAGAAAGAGGCACAATACATCCAACTGCTACAACTAGAATCTCTTCATCAAGTTACAAGACCTTTGCATTAAATTTCGGTCAAAAAACTTAAATTACATACAATAGATGTCATCTACCAAATTTTCCAACCAACCTGGCTTACATCGAAAATATGAAATATATAAACGAGGGCGCCCCTTGGGATACCCTGTTTTCTAACTTCTAACCCTAAAAATAGGAAAACTGAGTAGCATACATTGGAGACTCTTCGCATGGAGCTTTCCAAAAATATATAAGAATCATGTCTGTTTACTCATGAATGTTCACAAATTTTCCACGAGGATATGATCATCGACAAGTCTCGATATGAAAAAACGATTTGTCAGTGTATCCCTTTTATCAGGTGCCTGAGTGAACAGGTGTCTGTTAGGAACTTACTATCCGCTATGTTGTGTGCAAATTTGATGGAGAAATGTGCACAACAAGTGGATGTTTGATTGCCACAACCATTATCAAAATGGTAGAGTGATTTGGGGGGACGTGTCCTTGAAAAATTCCAATATTTGTCTTATGTTTTTCGGATACAGAAACGAACACCTGCTAAACTTGTTTTTATGCGCATTGGCGAGAGCCACACGGGCTTCATTTTCGACCACTTCACATTCTCTAGAATGCTTCATATGCCTTTCTTCCATCAGTCTCTGTGCTTCTCGGAGCTGTAAAATGGTGTCTTGCGCCTCTCTGAGTTGTCGTTTTAGCCATGCCACATTCCCCTTGTGACCCTATGCCACTGACGCTTCCATGGTCTTTGTCGCTAGCTGCTGCCTCAACTCCCTTTTTTCCTGATAGAGTTCAACAATAGCCATATTTTCCTGCTTCAATTGTTGAGATGGCTCTTGATCATTCACTCCTGTGATATCCATTTTCCTTGTTCTTCTCTTGTCTTCGCGGCTAGATCCTCGAGAAGGCTCTAGCTAGGTGGCGCACATGAGTAGTTCTTCAACCACCGATCTGGCACACGACTCTTTTGAAAATCAATTTTCCAATGATTCCTTGTTCTTCCTCGACCTTCCCTTCCTCTGAGGCATTTTCTGTTGAGGAGATGGGGCTTCTACTGTCTTGCCTTCCTGTGCAAATCCCTCCACTTTAGGTTCTGCGCGGTTTGATCTAGTCTTCTCTACGTGTAGAAGAATAACTCTTTTCGCGTCTGTGGGAATGCCTTCTGCAGGTGAGAACGACTCCCAGTCATTTTGGGGCTTGGACCTTGCAATTATGATTCTCTGCGCTCCTTTCCTTACACCCTGAGAGGTCGCCATGGCACAACCAGTGTGTATTCTGTGTGCAGTAGATCCAACAGATGCACAAAGGGGGGAAGTTTTGAACAAACTAGACTTGCAAGGGAAATTGCAAACAGAGTTTGGGCTTGGTTTTACGACTAGAAAGAGTGTCAAGCTTTCGAGATTTATAACTAGTCAGACAAGAGAAGGAATCGTGCTGGAGGATAGTGAATTCATGGAGGCGAGATGCTTCGAGTCGAGTTGCAGGTTTTCTATGGAAAATCCCCACGTGTAGGATACAAGCGATAAGGTTTGTTGGGCATGCCTGATACGAATGCTGTGATTTTTCATTTCTTCATCCTTCATGATGAACTGATAATATATGTTGTACTTTCCAATGCGACTATTATTAACTACTTGACTCGACCTAGGGCACGTAGAGACCAGTTTCTTAATAGGACTCGACTCTTTGGAAAATACATACCCGCACCATTTATGCAAGTTTGAATCTGAAATCCCTTCCCATTTCCAAGGGCCAATCAACCACTTGTTGACTTTGTCCTCACTGTGCTATGTACCTGACTTCACATGTTTGGATGCATGTGTCACAATGTGACATAAAATCGACTCTATCTGGAAAGAAAAATGGCAAAGCTAACAGAGCGAAAGGAGAATTAAACAATGCATTATTTCCAATCCCACAATTATTCTAGATCGTCAGATCTTATATGTTCAAAGATCGACGACTATGGTTGATCCACTAATCGATCATATTAAGTCGTGACCGTCGGATATGAAAGCACAAACCAAGGTTAGGAATTGATTTCATAGTGTGAAGGGAGAGTTAAATAATGCGCTAATTTCAATCCCATAATTAGTCTAGACCGTCGATCGTCACCTGCCAAATAGATCTACGGTTGGGATCAGTTTCACTACCAACTGTCAATTTTCCAGTGCGGAGCTCGATGATAGTTTTAAACATCATGCTAGTTGGGACCCGCAATCATTCCTAATCGTTGATCTACTCCGGGACCACTCTTGATCGATGGATCAAGTTGAGTGGAAGGATAATATAAGCAAGGAAAAAGGAATGAGATCTTGAATACCCAAATTCCCGATAGTCGTTGGATCAATTTAAGTGGAAGGATAGGATAAGCAAGGGTTGAGATCTCGAATACCCGAATTCCCGATAGTTGTTGGATCACTTTAAAGTGGAAGGATAGGATAAGAAAAGAAGAAGAGCCATTGAATTTAAACCAAGGCAAAGCAACATCACAGACATATCGATTCGTCAATATAATATCATGATCAACGAACAACATTCATTTCGGGTTAAAAGTCTTGAGGAGGTTACACTTCAGGGAATCTCACTTCGGAAGAATTGTGATGTGGAGAAATCTAATTACCTGAAGTTCCGAAGTCACTCTTAGCTGACGATCTGAGATACATTTCGGAAGGTATCCTGACCGTTAGATCAAGGACAAGAATATGTGTCACATCGGGAGATCTACATCAGTAGACCACGTCAACAAGGACACATGGCACAATCAGATAATGACAAGTGTCAAGATGAAATTGGCATTTCAAGTACGTGTAAATCATGCATCTGAGTGACACGTGGTGGCCACTTGGCCCATGCCATGTTAACAAGTGACATCAACAAGTTATGTCACTCTGAGAGTTTTACTTCGAAAGTTTCACTACCAACAAATGACCTAAGTCCTGAAGTCCCGAAAGCCAAAGTCCCGAAGTGGACATGAGTCATCCGATCTGAGGAACACTTCGAGAGAATTATCAATTGATCAATTACAATGGAAGGATAGTGTAAGATGAAGTGTTAACCGAAAACAAGCGATATCCACTGTTTTATGACTTATTCAACATGTGATCACTCCAGAGGAAAATGGAGCAACGATTATCTGAATCCCTGAAGTCCCAAAGTAAATGAGAACCATCCATCTAATTGGGAGATTTAAACATGACTGTTGATTATGATAAGTGATCAAGCACACGCTTGGCCTAACGCCTGGTCACTGCCTGTGGTCATATGGAATAAAGAAACAAAGGGAGAAAGAAGAAGCCGTGCTTAAATTAATAAGCCTGTGGTCCTATGCATATGGTCATATGTAAATGGTTTGAAGGAAATGCCTCAGCAGAACTCGGTTTTTGAAATATTTGTAGAGATATGGAATCGAGTTAAAAGGAAATCGATCCATACCTCTGATCGATTTACGAAAATAACTCTCACTAAGTTAAAAGAATTAACATTAATGGTTGAATAATAATAGTGATTATTGTTAATATTAAAATGAAGAGGTGTGGTGGTCCAAACAAAGGGACACAATGTTTCATAGCTCACACCAGTTGGAAGAATATATAAACAAGAAAGAATAGTGAGAAGAAGGTGTCTTTGCAGTCTGAATCAGAAGATATATTAAATCACAAAAGCAGAGAGAGAAGCAGTGAAGATATGATACAAAAGTTTTCCAGATTCAGAAATTAAGGGTGGTTGGGTGGTGCAAGGGTAGGTTGGAGCCTGCAGGGGAGTAGGTGCTTCCTTGTCAGTTGAATCTGACTAAACAGGGGGTCGAAGCCTCCTACCAATTGGTGTTGGTGAACAAGGGTGTGGGTGCATCCTGATCAGTTGGTGCTGATCTAAGAGGAAGAACATCTTCCTTCTATGTAACATGTAAAACAAAATTTTGTTGTTAATAGAAATGTGTTTGTGATTTTCCCAATTGGGTTCCACGATAAAATATTGTGTTAAGATTTTGTTTGTGTTAACAAAAGAAAAATTGATAAAATTATTGTGTCACTGATTCACCCCCCCCCCTCTCAGTGACATGATCTGATCCTTTTCAATTGGTATCAGAGCAGGTCTCTTCACAAAAGGTTTAAATCACTTGAAGAGAAATATACATTAGAATGGATCAGTAGTTGAAGATGTCATAAAAAATCCCCCTATTTGATGGTGAAGACTATGTTTTCTGGAGTTTTAGAATGAAAAGCTATATGATGTCGATGGGAATGGAAGTATGGACATTAGTTGAAAAGGGATATGATGTTCCAAAATCCACTCCCATAGAAGCAGAAGACAAGTAAAAATTTTGGGAACATGCAAAGGATTTAAACACACTACAAGCTGGACTGAGTAAGAAAATCCTTGATAAAGTACTAAACTGTAATAATGCAAAACAACTCTAGGATAAATTGGAAACTATTTATGGAGGATATTCCAAGGTAAAGATGGCCAAACTCCAGATTCTCAAAGTACAATATGAAGGTCTAAAAATGAAGGATGAAGAAAATATCTTAGAGTGCTTCGAAAGAGTTGATAATATTGCTAATGCAATCAGAGGTTTGGGAGTAGAAGTGTCAGACAATGAGCTAGTTGAAAAAATACTAAGAACACTACCTATTCTATACAATCCTAAAGTGTCCACTCTTGAAGATCGAGAAAATCTAGATAAACTCACCATGAATGAATTGTATGGAATCCTCACAACCTATGAGTTAATAATAGGTCATGAAAAACTCCCACAAGGAGAGGCAACCTTCAAGGTGCTCAATAAAACAAAAAATCAAAAGCAAAAACTTCAATCCATCCATAATGAAGAATCTGATGTAGAAGAAGCCGATTTTATTAAAAAACTTCAGAAAGGATCAGGGAAGTACAAAGGTAAGTTGCCTTTCAAATGTTTTAATTATAGAAAGGTTGACCACTTTGCATCCAAGTGTCCCTATCCAAAGGAGGACCTTGAAGATGAAGAAGACAAAAATAAACAATACAAGAAGAAGGAAAAACCCAACTACAAAAAGGGGTTTTACAAAGGGAAAAATAATTTTTACTCAAAAGAAGAAAACAACAATTCATCAAAATCCAATGACAGTGATGATGATGAAGTCCTTTTTATAGGTATTGCAGAACCTAATAAGATTGAAGAAATTGAGCACGAGGAAGAGTTAGAAGTTGAAGCAGAGGTTAATATGGAAAGAGAATTTCTCAGTCCCTTGGATGGATTAAGAAGATACAAAACCAAATGTAGACAACTAAAAAGTTTTGTAGTTGAAAAAAAAGAAAAACATGAACATAAAGAAAAAGAGATGGAGAAACTCATGAGCAACCTGAAAAACCAAATCCTAGAAGCAAATAGGATGGAAGAAAGTCTTGAAAAGTCTCTTAAAGAAAAACAAATAACTTGTGAAAGAATGGAGGTAGAAATAGTTCACCTAAGAAAAGAACTTGATGCAAAACTCATTCAAGCGAGATATGAAAATAACTCTAAAGTATTAGATAAGATTATTACCACACAAAGGGATTCAAGTAATAAAAATGGAATAGGTTATTCTCAAGAAGAAAACCAAGTTAACTCAAAATATTTTGCAACTTCTCTCCTCAGTACATTCAAGAAGAAAGATGAAGAGAAGACAAGTAATGATCAGAACTCCAAAGGAATACTTCCACCCATCAGGAAGGAACATAAGACAACACCAAATAAGGTTTATCAAAACAAGTATCCTCACATTTTCTTTGGTTATTGCTTTGAATGCTCTAATTTCAGACACAAAGCTATGAATTGTAGAGCATATAGAAGGAAAAAATTGAGGGTTAAGAACTATAACCTTAAAGATAAGCAAACATTAAATCAATATAAAAGTGAAAACTATAACTCCTTTGCACCTCTACGAGAAGGGGACCTATAATGCTTCAGATGTCATAACTATGGACATAAGGCCAATAGTTGCAGATTAATGGAAGTCTCAGAAAAACCAAAGTTCATTAGAGAACAAAAGAAGCTTTGGAAAGAAAAAACATCAAAAGAGGAATGTCTCATTGCCTTGAAATCTCAAGATAAAGAAGATCTCTGGTATGTTGACAATGGGTGCTCAAAACATATGACAGGAAACAAGGAAAATTTTTTGAACTTAAAGAAACAAAAGGGTAAAGTTACATTTGGTGACAACACTTCAGCTAACATACTTGGGAAAGGCACTGTGAGTTTGGGAAAAGACAAAGCCAAGGATGTGTTGCTTGTTGAAAAACTGAAACCTAGATTATTAAGTGTCAGCCAAACTTGTGTAAATTCTAACCTTGTACAGTATCTACTGCAAACCGATATTCAGAAAAGAACAGAAAAGATGCAATGGCAAATACAAACATTACACAGAGATTTTTCACCTGGAAACCCAAACCGGGAAAACCAACATATATTATATTGATACACTTGTGTTACATTGTTTACAATACAATATACATATAGGAGCCAACGACATCCAAAACCCTAACCCAATGACCTGGATTAGTCCAAAACCCTAATTCCTTAACCGGAAATAGAAAAACCATCGGCAAAAACCATGTGCCGAAAACCACCTAATATCATGTGGTCCCGGAAATATGTCGGCTCGAAAACCGACAAAAATATGTCGGCCAAAAAAATTTTTTTTTGGGGGCGCTGCCCCCGAACCCCTGCACCCCCCCTCTTACCCCCCTACGCGCCCAGCGCAAGCACTCAAACACTACTACTCGTGCAAAGAATATAACACATACCCAACAACTTGTTATCAAAGGCACATTTGCATCTTTGATTCCTAGAAATGTGATATTAGGAGAGAGGACTCACGGAAATTGGTTCGTACTGCTCCTAGAACTCTTGAGAATGTATATATACTAAATACAAAACTAAATGAGGAGTGTCATATAAATTTAATAGATGAAATTTGGCTATGGAATAAAAGGTTGGGGAACATCAACTTTGACAATTTAGTGAAATTCAACAATCTTGGAGAAATAAGAAATTTTCCAAAAATCATAAAGCCGTCAAATCCTATACGTAGACAATGTCAATTAGGGAAGCAAACTAGAATAAGGTTCAAAATAAAAGAATACTCAACCTTAAAACCTTTAGAGCTTGTTCACACCGACCTCTGTGGACCTACAAGGACCAAGAGTTTGCAAGGAGAGTCCTACTTTATGCTGTTCATTGATGATTTTACTAGAATGGGTTGGGTATGTTTTCTCAAGGAAAAATCAGAAGCACTTAACAAATTTAAATCCTTTAAGACCCTTGTTGAAAATGAAAATGAAACAAAAATCAAATGTTTTAGATCAAACAATGGTGGTGAGTTCACCTCAAAATAATTTAATCTATTCTGTGAAACTCGTGGAATAAAAAGACAATTATCTGTTGCCAAAACACCTTAGCAAAATGGGATTGCTGAGAGAAGGAATATAACAATTCAGGACGATGCAAGGAATATGCTCAATGAAGCAAAATTGTCTGATGGATATTGGAGGGAATTTATAAGCACAAAAATATACATATTGAAAATAGGTCAGCTCGATATTAATAGTAACAAGACTCCTTATGAACTATGGTTTGGAAGAGCTCCTTCAGTAAAATACTTCAAGGTCTTTGGAATTAAGTGCTACATCAAAAGGCTTGATGAGAATCTCACAAAATTTGATGCTATATCTGATAAAGGTATTTTTCTTGGATATTCATCTTCCAAGAAATCATACATATGCTACAATCTTAGATTACATAAGATTGTTGAGAGTGCAGATGTCAAGGTGGATGATTTAAAAACAATAAGGATCAAACATCAAGAGACTATACTTGACAGTGAAGATGAAGATGATGATGAGTCAGTTGGTAGACAAGCAGAAGAAGTAGAAGAGAATAAAAAATAAATGGAAGAGGATGATATGGATACTAGTGAAGACGAAGAAGATATTCCGGAAGAAGAGATAAGAGAAGAATCCTCAAGAATGACTCAAAAGAATCATCCCGAAGAACTGATTATTGGAAATAAAAGTGACAGAGTGCACAGAAGAAGACATATGTTGTATCAGACCAAAATAACACTTTTGTCACAAGTTGAGCCTAATGCAATCAAAGAGGCATGTAAAGATGAAAATTGGGTCAATTCTATGAATTAAGAATTGGACCATATTGAAAAAAATCAAACTTGGGAACTAGTTCCAAGACCAAAAAATAAAAATGTCATTGGAACTAAATGGGTGTATAAAAACAAAATGAATGAGAATGGACAAGTAATCAAGAACAAAGCCAGATTGGTATGTAAAGGGTATGCTCATGTTGAAGGAGTAGACTATGAAGAAACCTTTGCACATGTGGCCAGATTAAAGGTGATTAGGATGTTCCTATCTTTCTCCAGCTACAGAAAATTTAAAGTGTACCAAATGGATGTCAAGTCAACTTTTCTCAATGGAAACTTAGAAGAGGAAGTCTATATTGAGCAACCAGAAGGATTCCAATTAACTAACAAAGGAGACTATTCTGTAAACTAAAGAAATCACTCTATGGGATAAAACAAGCACCCAGAGCATGGTATGCAAGGCTAGATTCTTATTTACAAAAACAAGGCCTCAAAAGAGGATCAATAGACATCAATCTTTATTGTAAAATTGTTGGTAATAACATGATTATTGTAAAAGTATATGTTGATGATATTATATTTGTCAATGATGATGAAAAAATGAGTAAGGACTTTGCTAAGAGGATGCAACAATAATTTGAAATGTCCTTGCTTGGTGAACTGAATTTCTTTCTTGGATTACAAATAATACAATCCAATAGAGTATTCTTTATCCATCAGTCTAAGTATGTTAAATATATTCTTAAGAAATTTTAGTTAGAGGATTGCAAACCTGTTAGTACACCTATGACAGTTGGATGCAAACTAAGCAAGGAAGATGATTCCAAATTTGTATATCCAAAACACTACAGATCAATGATTGGGAGTTTACTCTATGTAACAACTTCCAAACCCGATGTCAAGCAAGTTGTTGGGATGGTGGCTAGATTCCAAGCAACACCAAAAGAGAGCCATGTTCAAGCTATGAAAATAATCTTGAGGTATTTGAAAGGAACCATAGATCTTGGTTTGTGGTACCCTAGCAAGGATTCATTCACTTTAAAATCCTATTCAAATGCAGATTGGGCAGGTTGTGTAGATGACAAAAAAATTACAAGTGGAGGAGCATTCTTTTTGGGAGAATTATTGGTAGCCTGGATAAGCAAGAAACAATCCTCAATTTCTTTGTCTAGCACTGAAGCTGAGTATATTGTAGTAGCAAAATATTGCACACAAGTGGAATGGATAAAACAAACCTTACAAGACATCAAAATAGTGTTTGAAGAACCTACTACTATCTAGTGTGATAATACAAGCGTTATAAGTCTCTCCAAGAACCCTATCCAACAATCCAAATCAAAACACATTCCCATAAAATACCACTATCTAAGAGATCAGACTGAAAATAAGAACATTAAATTGGAATATGTCCCAACACAAGAACATGTGGCAGATATTTTCACAAAACCCTTAAGCAAAGATATATTTGAATATCTCAGGTAGAGATTGGGAGTGATCCCTCTTCCAATCTAATCTCTCAAGAAAATAATGCATCAATTGGCACCAATTCAGGGGGAGACAACAATCAAAGTCAGAAGGAGTCATTCAATTATGAAAGGAAAAGTATGATTGCAGGGGGAGTTACCTGAGTTCATATTTTGGTCAAAAGTATACATACTGACAGAGCTTTACCATAGAGGAAGCAACCAATTTTCCATTGATGTCAAAGGAGGAGAGTAACTTCAGAGGAGAGAAGCATCATCATAGGGGGAGATTGTGTATGAAGTTGGTGTGTGGCCATCAATGAGAAAGGGGGAGATTGTTAGACATAGTGTCATTAATGTGTTGTCATTGATGTCAAATAGTAGGATGGTATGTAGAGAATAAATCTCATGAGGGTTAGCGAATGAGGATCAAAGATCAGAAGAGATGACATGATGAAACTCATAAGGGAAAGCGCATTGTAGAAACATGATCAGATCAAGTCAGGACCGTTGGATACACAAGGGCCATATCAACGACAGGGATGGATTGCGGAGAGAAAAAGGAGAATTAAAAAACATGGTATTCCCAATCCTACAATCAGTCTAGACTGTTAGATTACAAGAGAAGGATCGTTGGAGGACTAGTCAACGATCATATCAAATCAGGATCATTGATACGCAAGCGCCAGATCAACGGTATGGATGGATTGCAGAGAGATAAAGGAGAATTAAACAATGTGTTATTTCCAATCCCGCAATTATTCTAGACCGTCAGATCTTATAGATTCAAAGATTGATGACTATGGTTGATCCACCAAATGATCAGATTAAGTCGTGACCGTCGGATATGCAAGCACATATCAAGGGCATGGATTGATTCCAGAGTGCGAAGGGAGAATTAAATAACGCGCTAATTCCAATCCCGCAATTAGTCTATACCATCGATCGTCACTTGCCAAATATATCTATGGTTGGCATCAGTTTCATTACCAACGGTCAGTTTTCCATTGCAAAGCTCGACGATAGTTTTAAACGTCGTGCTAGTTGGGACCCCA
The DNA here is from genome assembly GCA_010110895.2 of Picea sitchensis. Classification (NCBI taxonomy): domain Eukaryota; kingdom Viridiplantae; phylum Streptophyta; class Pinopsida; order Pinales; family Pinaceae; genus Picea; species Picea sitchensis. Next base: position 61,182 of record SNQJ01S0053750.1, read on the forward strand.
CAATCATCCCTAATCGTTGATATACTACGGGACCACTCTCGACCGATAGATCAAGTTGAGTGGAAGGATAGGATAAGCAAGGAAAAAGGGATAAGATCTTGAATACTCGAATTCCCGATAGCCATTGGATCACTTTAAGTGCATGGATAGGATAAGCAAGGGATGAGATATCGAATACCCGAATTCCCGATAGCCGTTGGATCACTTTAAAGTGGAAGGATAGGATAAGAAAATAAGAAGATTCGTTGGATTTAAACCAAGGCAAAGCATCATCGTAGACAGATTGAGCCATTGATCTAAGATCATGATCAATGAACAACATTCATTTCAGGTTAAAAGTCCCAAGGAGGTTACGCTTCGGGGAATCTCACTTCGGAATAATTGTGAAGTGGAGAAATCGAATTACCCGAAGTCCCGAAGGCCGAAGTTCCGAAGTCACTCTCAGTCGACGATCTGAGATACATTTCGGAAGGTATCATGACCGTTAGATCAAGGAGAATAATATGTGCCACATTGGGAGATCTACGTCAACAGACCATGTCAACAAGGAAATGTGGCACACTCATATAATGAAAAATGTCAAGATGAAATTGACATTTCAGGTACGTGTAAATCACGAATCTGAGTGACATGTGGTAGCCACTCGACCCGTGCCATGTCAACAAGTGACGTCAACAAGTTACATCACTCCGAGAGTTTTACTTCGGGAGTTTCACCACCAACAAATGACCTAAGTCCCGAAGTCCCGAAATGGACATGAGTTGTCCAATCTGGAGAACACTTCAAGAGATTTCTCAACTATTGATCAAGTACAATGGAAGGATATTGTAAGTGGAAGTGTTAACCGATAGCAAGCGATATCCACCATTTTATGACTTATTCAGTAGGTGATCACTCCAGAGGAAAATGGAGCAACGATTATCTGAACCCTTGAAGTCCCGAAGTAAATGAGAACCGTCCATCTAATCGAGAGATTAAAACATGACTGTTGATTCTGATAATTGATCAAGCACACGCTTGGCCTAGGACCTGGTCACCTCCTGTGGTCATATGGAATAAAGAAACAAAGGGAGAAAGAAGAAGCAACGCTTAAATTAATAAGCATGTGGTCTTGCGTGTATGGTCATATGTAAATGGTTTGAAGGAAGCGCCTCAATAGAACTCAGTTTATACAATATTTGTAGAGATATGGAATCGATTTAAAAGGAAATTGATCCATACCTGTGATCGATTTATGAAAATAACTCTCACTAAGTTAAAAGAATTAACATTAATGGTTGAATAAAAATAGTGATTATTGTTAATATTAAAATGAAGAGGTGCGATGGTCCAAACAAAGGGACACAATGTTTCATAGCTCACACCAGTTGGAAGAATATATAAACGAGAAAGAGTAATGAGAAGAAGGTGTCTCTGCAGTTTGGATCAAAATATATATTAAATCACAGAAGCAGAGAGAGAAGCAGTGAATATATGATACATAAGTTTTCTAGATTCAAAAATTAAGGGTTGTTGGGTGGTGCAAGGGTGGGTTGGAGCCTGCAGGGGAGTAGGTGCTTCCTTGTCAGTTGAAGCTGACTAAACAGGGGGTCGAAGCCTCCTACCAGTTGGTGCTGGTGAAAAATGGTGCGGGTGCATCCTGATCAGTTGGTGTTGATCTAAGGTGGGGAACATATTACTTCTATGTAACATGTAAAACAAAAATTTTCTGTTAATAGAAAAGTGTTTTTGGTTTTCCCAATTGGGTTCCACGATAAAATATTGTGTTAAGATTTTGTTTGCATTAAAAAAAGAAAAATTGATAAAATTATTGTGTCACTGATTCATCACCCCCCTCTCAGTGACATGATCTGATCCTTCACTCTTTTGCCACTAAAACCAGGGAAGTTCTTACTAAGGTGACAATGGTAGGATATTCCATTGTTACACAAGATTTGGGGACTTGTGGTGGAGATTTACACAAGTACAAATATTTCGATAACATGACCTATCTTCTCTGAGACTTCAAATGGCCCACAATATCTCACTGCCAACTTTGGGAAACATCCCAATCTTAGAGAGATTCATTTTTCTTTTACTTTTAAAAACACATACTCACCCACTTTAAAATATAAGTAAGTCTTATTCTTATCTGCATAACTCTTTTTCCTGTCATGTGCAACCTTTAAATTATTCCCGAGATTTACCATCTTCTCTTCCATTTCCCTTAGCAATTCTATCCCAATTACTTCTATGTCTGCTAGGTTATCCAATCTCACTAGTGTGTTGCATTTTCTGCCATACAAGGCCTCAAATGGCCTCATCTTCAATTATGCCTGGTACCCGTTATTTTAAGAAAATTTGACTAAATGGATATAGTCTTCCCGCTTGGATGGTT
>SNQJ01S0053751.1:23457-45472 GCA_010110895.2 Picea sitchensis
GGGCCAGCGAGCCACTCTTGGTTCTCCGGGACAGTGAAGTCCAAATATGGTATTGGTTTCGACGGAAGTTAATGCCACCTTTCCAAGTGCCTTCCACCACCTTTCTTCAGCCATCGTGGTCTCTTTTTCAACACCTTCCCCTCTCATCAGTCCTGCAATACATACATATATATATATTTATATTATTATTTACATTCATCGACCTTTTCCACAAGGTCCATTCACATCACACATTCACATTTTTGAGTTTGCCATAGTTATTGGCCAGTATAGTTATTTTTACAGACTGGGGGAAATAGGGTGTTACACTCAGGGTCATAGGTTTTCAGATCACTGTATTTCCAAGGAAAAAACATCAGTGAATTCCTTCATAATGCTGCAATATTCAGACCTCTGATCAATGGTTAATTCGGCAGATAGATTTATGAATTTAGGATGATTTTGTCTTCCTATATTGTTCTCATGGACAACAAGATCTTTCTCCTTCTTATCAGGTTTGTAGGGGACATCATTATGTTCGAAAACCTTCTCAAGAGGCACCAAACCCCAAGGTATATAATTGTTGGGAAGATGAACGATATCATGTTGACCCATTTTTCTTTTTAGCTTAGGCTTCTTGGATTCCTCTACATTTTGATTTTTCTACTCAATATGCATATCATAAAATTCATCTACCACATGGAGAAATATACTAAGCTCATCATCATCTTCAAAAACTTTCCAATATTTAATTTTGTCGGGTAGGGATGGTCTATATTTGACTTGGATTTCATAATTGAGTCTGGGAAGCATGGGAGGAATAAACATACTGGCTGAAACAACAAGGGAATCAACAAGATGATTCATAGCTCTAGGTACATAAGAAATGTCAAAAATGGAAAAAGAGTCCCTGATTTTCCATACCTCATCCTTGTAGGATTTCAATCTGACATGTTTTGCTTGGAAAGTACTATTCACTTGTTGTATGATGAGATCCACGTCTCCAAACACTTTTAGTCCTTTGATTCCCATCTCCTTGGTAGAATTTAATCCCAATAGCAAAGCCTTATGCTCTTCTATATTGTTAGTAGTTTTTAAATCAAGCTTAAAAGACAAATGCATAGCCTCCTTCGAAGGAGAAATCAAAAATACACCTGCACCTGCTGAGTCTTTGGTACTGACACCATCAAAGAACATGGTCCACATGGGAGTACTCTCTCCATCAGTCTGCTGATAAGTAGGTTTTGTGAGTTGCAAAGGAGCTGGATGAGAATCATCTATTTGAAGAATGCATGAGTCAAAGTCTGTGTCTAAAGCATAAATGGGATGGTTTACATAATTTTTTCCATCACTAATGATGTAGGCAAGCTGATTCTCTCTGTAAAGTCTCTTTAGATATCCTCCAAACACTGGGACTGTGGCATACAAAATATCCATCTGCAAGGTACCCCCCAGTCTTTTTCTCCATGAACATGACAAGAGGAGGCCAAACTTGGGTGGGATATCAACCACTACAACGTCCATTACCATGTTTCTCATTGGCAACTGGGCAAGGTTTATAACAAGGTATTTTATGAGTCCAAGGCATCTAACTTTCCTAGAGTCAAAAGAGAAGAGGTCATGATAAGGTTTTGTGACATCAAGCCCAAGTTCATCCATCACTACTTTAGGCATAAGATTGTGTGACGCTCCTGAATCAAGCAAGCAGTTGTGAAGGATTTTGTCATGGATATTTAGGGATATGTAGAAGGGTGGACAAGAGTCATCTCGGTCTTCTACCATAGGTCCTATAGTCACTATTGGATTGTCATCTTGTAGGTTCATGTAATCAGCATCTGGAGGAGTCTTTGGTTCAAGGGACTTCAGGATAGCAGACTTGAAAATGTCATTCTTCATAAGTTCAGTCAATGGCATAGGTATTTTTGCTTTCTGAATTTTTGATTCGAAATTAAAAGAGTGTGATAATCTATCGAAAGGTTTTAACTCATTAGGGGGATCTCTGAGGATGACTTTCTCTTTGTCTTGGGGATGCAATTGCTTCTGCTTCTATTTTGCAAGAGAGGAGGTCTGCTTTACAAAAGCAACAAGTTGCTTGGCAACAACTTCTTTCTTTTTCCTGGGAACACCAAGAAATGGATTTGGAGAAACAATTTTATATCTTAAATTGTAACCTGGATGATCATTTGTCTGATAAAAAGATTCTTCAATTCTTGCCTCATGAATTTTTTTGTCCATCTGGGCTTCCTCATAATCTACTTGTGTCAAAAAGGAGGAATCATTTTCATCCCCAAAGCAATTGATGTCATCTTCTTCTTCAACTTCGTCATGAGGTAGCTCATGTTCTTCTTCTAGCATCACATTTTGGAAGGGGGCCCTGATTCTTTGATCATCAGTTGCATTTTTGTCTCTCTGAAGGATCTGGACCTGTTGGTTGTTCCTTCTGTAAGGGAATGCATTGGGATTCTTAGGAGCATAAGCATTAGGCTCTTTAATTCTTGCTGGATGCTGACTCTGAATTTTCATTTTTGACATTTCCGAGGTCAAGTTATCCAACATCTTGGCCATATTTTCCATTTTGGTATTTGAAGAAGAAGGAGGGTCAGCAGAAGAATTCTTTCTCTCAAATTTTCCTTTAAGTTTCTAAGATGCCATAATGTTAGATTCAACCTCAAGAGAAGCATCTTGCATTAAAGTGAGTGTGGTTGATCTTCTTTCTCTAAGGATTAATCAAAATTCTGGATCAAAGGCAGAAGAGTAAGTGATATTTGTTGATGCATCAGTTGGCTTGATCTCTACAGGAATCTTTCCGAACATATTATTAAATATTTTGGTGAATTCTGAGACTGACTCCCCATTTTCTCTTCTTAGATTTCCGAATTCAGAGATGTAATACAAGAGATCTCTTCTTTCTCCCCRGTGTTTCAAAAACAMCTCATCTAACTGCTCAATACCTGCCACTGAATTTGTTGGTAGACTCTTGAACCACTTCCTGTCTTGGCCATCCAAGCTCTGCACATAAATTTTGGTCCAAACATCTTCTTCTGAAATGTTAATGTTCTCAGCATAAGWATAGAAACATTCAATATGTTCTTCAGYAGTATAATCCTCGGATCCAGTAAACTTCGGCATATATTTATGATAATATCTTGTCAGCATGGATGATAAGGGATTGGGAAACACAAGAGGGGAATATCTATTGGCTAATATTTTTTCCATCTTGGTCAAAGGGATAGCCATGGAAATATTGGGGGTTGATGCAGAGGAAGAAGCTTCAGAATATGATGGCTGAGATGGGATAGGTGAGACTATAAACAATGGTTTTCTTACTTCACTGAGGAAATAAGGAGAAACATTGGTAGGATGACTACCCTGGGAAAAATTTCCTGAATAGGGTGGAAAATAAGAAGCTCTGTAAAACTTACCGAGCAGTAAGGCTAAGTTTTCTTCACCCTTAGAGGAAATATCTTATAAAATATCTTCAAGAATGGGAAAACTGGTATGAGTATGAAATACGCCCTCTATAGGCTTAGTTGGTGAAGAATTCAAAGAAGAGGAAGAGTCCTTTTGCTGAAGGGATCCTACAACTTCTTCTCTTGAATTGGATGTAAYAACATGCTCAAAAATAGAATCTATAACATCAGAGGAAATTGAAGGTTCTTCACCTTTCAAGTTTTCCGACACAATTTCAATTTTCTGAGAACTAGAAGTTTCAACAGAAGGGAATTTGACAAGAGGTTCTTTAGATACAAAAGAAGAAGTGTTTCTTGAAATACCTAGATTAGATGCTTTTACAGATCCGAAAGTTTGTCTTTGCAAATATTTTACCCTTCTGATGATCTTCTCAGGATCTGGAACTGGTGTTTCCAGTGGTCTTTCTTGGTTTTCCCTGGTGTGAGCCCTTCTTAGAGCCACTTCGTTCCAATGGAGTCGCCAGATAGATGGTTACAACCCAAAATGTATCCAAATTTTGTTTATCATCAAAGTTGGATCTTTTCGTCTCCCAGGGAAGCTGAGATTTAGTCTCCTCTCCTTGGCAACGACGCCAATTTGTTATCACTCCAGGAAACTCTCCTAGGCTGTATATCAGAGATACCTGGTAACTTAATCTTTTTGGTAACTATTTTCTCAATAATAGGTGTGGGTTTGGATCAATATGAATATCTTAATCACTGGATTGTATCTTCAATATAGTCTAGCTATATTCATGCAATACAAGGCCTTCATGAGCTATTATCAGATAGGTTTGTAAATCAAATGGATAAGAAAACCAATCAGTTAACCAGAACATACATAGGCAATATATATGATGGGTCAACAAACTAGAAAAATATGATTATGATTCTTGATTAACAGTCAAGAGTAAGATGACAGTTACCATGGGACCATTAAACATAAACAAAAGAATGATTTCAACTCATATGCATAGACAAAGATGAAGGAGAGTTTGACAATAACAAATGAAAGAATCTTGTAGGCTTAATATATTAAAGAAAGTGTCTTTTTTACAACAACAATAGATTATAGAACTCGAAATCGAAGCATGTGTTGATCAAATGTTCTTGTCTTTATATCCTTTTACAAACAGTTTCCAGATCCTAGATTACTGGATCGAATTTTGCCAAAAATAGAAAATCGATCATTATCCCAAGTAGACTAGATAAATTCAACTTCTCGATTGATATTTATGTTCTTCAGATTCTTGGTAGGTGCAGTGAGCCTTCTGAGGCTGTTGGATCTCATGTGATATGGGAGGAGTCGAACTTGACACCTCTTGACAGTTAAACAATCTTATATCCTTGACAATAGCTAACCATTGTTTACCTTTTTTGTCTTTTAAAGCATATCCAAAACCAAAAAAAACTCTTGATAAAGATGTCATTAATTATCTTCCATCAATTGACACCATTTTTGAGTCTTTTGAATGAGAAAAACTTGGACCTGTGCAAAAACATTAGCTTTCTTCCTTATCAGTGCTTTCAGTAGCTAGAGAAAATAGAATTTGGGCCGATTAGCTACCGAAAGTTCTACTTTCGGTGGCTAATGAACAATTGATATGTTCTCCTAAGCCACCGAAACCTGAGATTATTAAAATTTCAAAAATACCCTTGTCTTAGCTCAAAAACGCCTCAGGATTGATCTTTTTAGGCTTCTGTATCTTGCTCAAAATTTGTAGGGTTACTGGATGCCTCTGGTTCATTGCACTGAAACTGCCACCTCTGCAAGGGTCTCAAGAGAATCATGAGCTTGGTGTTTTGAAGACATTTCTTTTTTCCTCAAAGCCCTGACCTTTTTCTTCAAACCCTGAGCTACTCTCCATAAGCTGTCGTAGTCCTTTACAATATTGTTTTTCTTTTTCTTCTCCTTTATGCTTTCATGGGCTAATCTTTCCAAAGATGAGTTGTTTTCTGCAAAGTTTTTTGATAGAGTTTCATACCTGGTTTTTATTACCCTTTCTAGCACTTCTTGCTTGGCTAGATTCTTCTTAAGATTCTTGATTTCTTTTGATTTCTTTTGCTTCACTCATTTTCTAGATGAGGCATCTACAATTTGTGGTTCTAGTTCTTCTCGGGGTGTAGGTTATGGAAGGTTCTCATAACTTGTTGTGTATATATCCACAAAAACATAATTTTCATGCCCTGTGGTAACTGAATCCTCGTGCCCTGTTTCAAACTGCTTCTCTTCATTCTCTGAGTCTGTGTAAGGAAGATTGAGAATGTTTTGGTTCACTGGGAATTCTTTGGCCTCTTCTTCTTCACTGTTGAAATTCAATTTCTTCTTAGTTTTGCCCATCTTAGAGGAAGGAGAGGGTTTATTGACTGGGGTTGGAGAGATAGCTCTCCTCCTCCTCTTTCCACTTTTGGGAGTGGAGGATTTCTTGGAACGAGGACTCTTTTTTCCCTCTGGATGAACCTCAGTCTGGAAATCATTCCAGAATAAGAAGTAATTCCACTCTTTACCTTTTCTTTGTAACAGCTCACAAACAAACAATTTGATTAAACTATGGTGGGATAATTTACCTGCAACTTGACTAGGTTTGGCCTTGACTTGATGAGCCATATTGGATAAGCTTTGGTGGAGGAAATAGGGCAGATTGAGTGGGTTTCTACCAGTCAAATGGTTTATAAGTTTAAAATGTTAAATCATCACCCTATTGTATCACCCTTCACGGGTTATATAAACCATTATATCTTTCAATAACTGCTGCCATTTATCTTCAAGGAAAGATACAGGAATATCTTTCTTCCATATCAAACCCATGTGTTCTGGTTTTAAATAGGTCCTAAATTCAACATTATTAATAACAATGGTTTTAAACCATTTATGTCCAATCGTGGGAAGATATGTGACTTCGGCTATGAGGGATTCATCAATATCGAATTCATCCTGCTCGATGATTGATTTCTTTCCATCGAAATTGAGGGCAAAGGCCTCTGCCACCTACTGATGAAAACTCTGTAATTTTTTGCAAAAATTGTAACACCATGCATCCTTGAACATTTGACATACCTCCGGGTGTGATTCCAGGTAACTGATATCATTGATCTCCTTCCTCAGGGTTGACATTCCTTTCTTCATTTTCCATGACGTTTTCTCACACCTGTGATCGAAGGAGCGGATTCCGGGAAGAGTTACACTGCGTAGACTTAGCGAAAATCGGCTCGGCTGAGATAAAATTGAGAGAACTGGGGTCAACTTTTGAATGTGGCACTGATTGCAAGGAGTGCAGTGAAATGGTTGATGATTTGCAGAAGTCATGGCGAATAACTGAAATAAATGGAGAGTACATAAGTGCATGGCTTAATGATATAGTGATCTGGAAAGATTCACTTATATCACAAAGGGATTAGCTTCCGGTTGTGAATGGTTCTTTCTCCAGTCCTTTCGAAAGCTTGTGAAATCATGGAAATGTTGAACCCATCGGTTGAAACATGTGATAGGCAGTGCTTGGTCTTTCCCTGCTTCAACGATTTTAGTGGCTAAAATCTCCCTGGATTCCTTTATTTAAGCTTTCGAAAGCTAAGGATTTCGGTGGCTAATGAACAATCGATATGTTCTCCTAAGCCACCTAAACCTGATATTTGAATTAGATCAAACAAAAACTAAACAAAATTTTATTTAAACTTTATTACATGGGTAAAGCTTCGAAAAATGAACCTTTAAAAATTTTAAAAGTACCTTTTTAAAAGACTCCCTATCACCTAAAATGAAAAATTTTGATTGATTTATTTGAGGAGATAATAGAGCCCACCCAGAATCTCCATATGTGCTTGCTGTTTCAGATCCTGAGAAGATCCTTAAACAATCCAAATCTCTAAAAAAATTAGGATATGAGAAATTGTTTCTTTTACCTCCTTCTAAAGAATCTACCTTGGGAAAAGAGGAATTTGTTGAATCAAAGTCATTTTATACACTCTATCCTAATAGTAGATGTAAATCTAAGGAAAGATTTGAATTCCCTAAAGAAAAAGAGTACACTCCCTTAGAAAAAATCCCAATCCTTGAAGAAATTCAAGAAGAGAAACCAAATCTTAGCCTCCAAGTTAATATCCTTGATGTTGAAAAACTTGCTAAAGAAATTATCCATTCTTACCCTAAGATTCAATTGGTGAACATCTCTAAGCCCCTATCACCACCATCACCACAATCACCACACATATATCAACCTTTAGTGGCCCAACAATGGCTGGTGCAACACCTCCCAATCCAATGGATGCTATCAGGGTTGTCGGATATGCACCTTTGGTATTACCAAATAATATCCATTCTCTCCCAACAAATGTTTACATGAAGTACCTTCCAAGGTTTGACAATGAAGGGGAAACAACTGAAGAGGAGCATTTAACTTCTTTTTATTCCTTTGCTGACAATTTTCAAGTGGATTATGATGATGTGTGGATGGGGATTTTTGTTCAAAGTTTAGATGGAGAAGTGAGGAAGTGGTTCAGGAACCTTAGAGATAACTCTATTACTTCCATCACAGAACTTGATGCCACCTTCTTGAGAAAGCGGGGAGACAATAAATATGATTTGTATTACATGAGAGAATTCAACAATCTCTCAAGAAAGAACGATGAGTCTGTATCTGAATTCTCTCATATATTCAATCGAATGTACCATAAAATACTAGACGATATCAGGTCAGTTGAAATGTTAGCAAAGTTCACTTATGTTAATTCCTTTGATGCTGATTTTTGTTTGTTACTGAGCAAAAGAAGATCATCCACTTTGGTCGATATGAAATATTCAACCCTTGAAGTTGAATCCAACATTCTAGCATCAAAACTATTGGAGTTACTTCACACACACCTAGGATTTATTTTTCCTAAGGTTATTCCTTGTTTATTAGTCATAATTAGTCATTATATAGTCTCCTATATTTTAGGGGAGAATATTCCACCTGGAGAATATTCTCTTTCAGTTGACACTTCAGTTTGAATAGTTGAGTTGAGTTTAGATGTTGCATTGGTTTTGTCACCATGCAACATTGGGATCATCACCAACTCACTACTTTTTGTTCAGTCAGTTAACTGAAGACTAGTTGACTAGTTAACTCAGCTAGGTGGCAGTTCACTCCTGTAACTTCCTGAGAAACTAGACTAGGTGGAAATTTACTCTTGTAACTGTTGGTGTGTGTCTAGATAAATATAGACCACCACTATGGCTCATTAGTTACTCATTTAACCTATATATATTGTAAATTATTCACTCTTTGAGTGTGGAATACGGTTAATGAGAATTCTTCCATTGTTTCTATCTTGCTTCTTCTTTCTTAATTTCTCTCTACAAATGTGTGTAGTATTTTCTAGCTATATATATTTTGTGAAGGTTCAACACATTTAAAAAAACAACTCAAAAAGATATCAGATAAGGGAAAGCAGAAAGAAGAATATAAGTCTTCTGCATCAAATACTAAAAATCAGAAGATTTCCTAGGAGGAGATGGCAATAAATATGGAGGAAATGTCATCTGAGTTGTCGAAAATCAGATTGGAAAAACAGAAATGGAATGCAACTCAAGAAGGAAATCAAAATATAAGTCAATACATAATACCTTATAATACTCAAATCATGCAGAGGGACAAGAAGAATAATGATGATTAGGAAATTCAGACACCCTTGTAGAATAATTATATTGAAGAATATTAGGAAGATGAAGATGTAGATGAAGATCTGGATATTCACTTGTTTGGAGATGAGAGTTCCCTCAGTCACCTAACACATAATGAATATGAATATTCAATGAATGCACAGGGTGGGGAAAGTCCAGATAATATGATTTGTAATATAGATCAACAAGGATATAATCTTAGATCCAAATATGCTCCTTATAGATCTTCTCCTCAAAAAGACAAATCTGCTCCTTCTAAACATGCTCTTCAAAAATATAAACATGCTTCCCCAAAAGTACAGACATGCAAAAAAAATAATGAAAAAAGGAAAGTACAACCAGTTATGAAAGTATCAGCCCTGGAAGAAGACAATTTCTCATATCCTTTCATACTGGAACATGAGATAAGTAAGATCAAAATTTCTATTCCTTTAAATGAATTGGTTAAAACAAATTTTTATAGGAATCAGATTTTGAAATGGTTACAACCCTCTTCTGTCATAGATTCTGTTACTGATGTGATTAATCTCCAATATGAAAAACCCACTATTGTCTTAGGTCCAATTGTAGAGGAGAGGGATGATTCCACTCCTTTTGATGTCTCATTAAATGTTCATGAAAAAATCCTTCATAACTGCCTGTTAGATTCTGGAGCCTCCCATAATTTTATGCCAAATGTTTTCATGGAAGAACTGGGCTTAGAAATCACCAAAGCATACCATGATTTCTTTTCTTTTGATTCCAAAAAATTCAAATCCTTGGGGGTTATCAAATACCTTGTTGTTTCATTATTTCAAATCCCAGCCAAACGTTTAGTCATGGATATAGTTGTAGCTAATATCCATCCTATATTTGGTATGTTGTTTTCCAAATCTTGGTGTAAAAAGATAGGGTGATATCTTCAAATGGATCTCTCTTATGCCACTATACCTGTTTTTTGAGGTGAATTTAGAAGACTCTATTGTGAGGCTCAATTAACATATATTATCAGTGATAATGATCATTCTATAAATAATCATATCTATGCAGTTGATGTGGATTTGGGATCCTCTATATTTCATATTGATAATGATGTCCAATAGTATTTTACTTTGACAAAACCAGTTGCTTCGTCCAATAGTATTTTACTTTGACAAAACCAGTTGCTTCCCCAAAGTCTTCTGAAAATCAAAATCTTCTATGGAAATTATACTTTGATAGAGCCTCATCCAGAGAAGGCACAGGGGCAAGTGTAGTGCTATTTTTTCTTGAACATGAAGTCATTACCTTGTCTTACAAGTTAGAATTCGATACGAAAAATAACACTGTAGAGTATGAGGAATTGTTGTTAGGTCTCAGGGCAACCAAAGAAATGAAAATCCAACATTTGAAGGTACATGGAGATTCTGAACTCGTTGTACAACATGTTAGAAATGTATATCAGAAAAATAACATTCAGTTGAAAGACTACATAAATGAGGCATGGGACATTGTTGAAGCCTTATTTCTATCTTTTAACATTGTATATATTCCTAGAAAACAAAATGAGCAAGAAGATTCACTGTTTGTGGAAGTAAGTACTTTTAAACCTCCTTTTCCCCCAAAGTTGAAATATGAGGTTGAAGTTAGGTACAAACCTTAAATTCCAGAAAATGTCAAGCATTAGAGGGCTTTTGAGGAAGATTTTTAAATCAAAAGGTTCATTGAATCTATAGATGATTTTTCTTCAAATCATATTGATCAAGATGAATATTTGGATGAGGTTAACCATAATTTGAATTTTCATAATATGGTTGTTGGGCATAATATCTTGCAATTTCCTACCAATCACATCCCAAAAGGCCTGGTACCTCTTGAAAGAATTTTTTATCATAATGATGTTCCTGTGAAAATCCCTGATCCATAAAAGCAAGTAGAGGTGATTGATTGTAATCTTGGGACTGCTGCAAATCCCAAGAATGTTAAATTATCAAAATTCTTGTTAGCAAAATACTGAGCTAAATATGAAGAATTGTTGAAGGAGTTCACTGATATTTTTTCATGGAAATACAAATATATTAGGACCTTTGATGAAACTGTCATTCAAAATAAGATACCTTTGAAAGAGAATGTAAAACCTTTCAAGCATAAATTAAGGCAGATAAATCCTCTTTTGTTACCCATTATGGAGAAGGAAGTCAAGAAAATTTTAGATGTTAATATCATTGTACCCTTGAGGTACTCTGATTGGATATAAAATATGGTGCCCATGAGAAAGAAGAATGGTGAAATCATACTTTGTGTCGATTTTAGAAATTTGAATATATGTTCCCGGAAAGACAACTATTCATTGCCCAAAATGGAACATATATTGTAGAGGGTGGTAGGATATAGCAGGTTGTCTATGATTGATGGTTTCTCTGGATACAATCAGGTAGTTTTTCATCCAAATGATATGGAGAAGATTGCGTTCAAAACACCTTGGGGTACTTTTATGTATTCTTAGATGTCTTTTGGTTTGATGAATGTTAGGGCCAATTTTCAGCGAGCCATGGATATTGCCTTCATGGGAGAGAATGATAAGTTTATTTTCATCTATTTGGATGAAATTAATGTATTCTCTAACTCTGATGAGGATCATTGACGACATTTGAGACAAGTATTTTTGAAGTGCAGAAGGTATGGTCTTTCTTTAAATCCCCAAAATTCTCATTTTGCTTTAGAGCAAGGGAGATTGTTAGGGCATATTTTTTGTGACGATGGAGTTAAAATTGGTCCTACTAGAGTGACAAATATTCAAAATCATTCTATCCCTAGAACTAAGAAGGAAATACAATCTTTCCTTGGGAAGACAAATTTTCTCAGAAGGTTCATTCCTAACTTTGTTGAATTGGTGAGACACATAACTAGCATGTTGAAGAAAGGTAGTGAGGTCAAATGTAGAACTGAAGATAACGATTCTTTCCAGTATATTAAATAGGCTATTTCAGATGCCCCTATTTTGATTAGCCCAAATTTTGAAAAAGAGTTCCTGATTTTTTCTTTTGCATCTCAAGACACTTTAGCAACTCCTCTTATATAGAGAAATTCTGAGGGTTTTGAACAACCCATTGCAATTTTCAGCAAGGCACTTTGGGATGTTGAGTTAAAATATGATATCATGCAGAAGCGAGATTTTTTTTTGGTCAAAGAACTAAAGTCTTTTAGAGATTATTTTCTACATTCCAAATTCATTGCATATGTACCTTCTAGTGCTATTAAAGACATCTTGACTCATCCATAAAGTAATGGAAATAGAAGTAAATGGATATCTAAGCTATTGGAATATGACATGGAGATCAAACCTACCAAGATATTCAAAGAGAAGGTGTTAGCTAAGATGTTATCTTATTCAAATTGTAGAGCTCTGGGAGTTGACTACACCTGTAACAATTCAAGAAATTTACATCCTCAAACCAACAATTCTCAAGTCAATGAAAATATTGTTGAATCAGAATGGTAGAAAGATATCCTTTATTTTATGCAGAATTTCCAAGATCATCCATGAAGGGATAAGTCTAAAGTAATATCCTTGAAACTCAAATTTTTTAAGTATTGTTTAAATAATCAAACTTTATTTTGGAGGGACCCTTCTGGATTTTTACTGAGGTGTCTTGATGAACAAGAAGCATAATGTATCATGCCAGAATTTCATGAAGGAGTGTGTGGGGGACATCACTTCTGGATATCCATCGCATATAAGATACTTAGGGTTGGGTACTATTGGTCTAGTCTATTTTATAATGTCTTTGCAAAGGTTAGAGCATGTGAGAAATGTAAAAGGTTTGCTGGTAAACATAAGCTTAAGCCCTAACCTCTCAAGCCTGTAAACGTTTCTTCACCTTTCCAACAATGGGCTTTGGATTTCATAGGCAAGATTCACCCTCCATATAGTAGCCAATACCAATGGATTTTGAAAGCTACAGATTACTTCACGAAGTGGATTGAAGTTGTACCTACAAGGAGGGAAATCGATAAGGTAATCAGAAGTTTCCTTGAAGAGAATATTTTGTCTAGATTTGGTTGTCCAAAAGTGATCATCAGAGATAACACTACAACTTTCAAATCCTCTAACATGGTAAAGTTCTGTGAAGAATATGGAATCAAGCTTAGGCATTCTACTGCTTATTACCAACAAGGTAATGGCCTCGATGAATCATTAAATAAAAGTATGGTCAATATCATTAATAAACTTCTGGAAGACAATAAGAGAGCTTGGGATTCAAAGTTGAAATATGCTTTGTAGGTTCACCGTGTTAACACAAAGAGAGAAATTGGAACTTCATCGTTTCTGTTAGTATATGGAATAGAAGAAGTCTTTCCGGTACAACTTTCTTTTCCAGTTGTAAAATTTCTGCAGGAAATTGAAGTTGAACCTAATGATGCTATCAGAAGGATTTTCCAGATTGTATAATTGCAGCAAGAAAGAGAGAAACTTCTAGAAAAGGCACATAAGTAGAAATAGAAAATTAAAGAAACTTTTGAAAAAAAAGAAAAAACAGAGCAGTTGTTACTCAGGGATCTAGTTCTTAAATGGGATACCCACACAGAATACCATCATGGGAAGTTTGATAGCCTGTGGTCAGGTCCATTCAGGGTGGAGAAGGTTGTGCATAATTTGGAAGGTGAAGAGGTTTTTGGTGGCCTAGTAAATGGGCGTTTTCTGAAGAAATTATTTTACTAAGGCCATTTGTGGCCCGAATCGCATTGTACATATAATTTTGGTGTGTTATATACACAATAAGGACTCCATATCCCAATGGAACCATGTTGCTACTTATTTCTTTTAGTTTCCAGTATTAGTTTTGGTTCTTTTGTTTGTTATGCTTTGAATAAAGTTTCACCAAACTTGTGAATTTGAAATAGTTACACTCTGTAGAATATCATGTTAGATAGCTTGAAGGAACATAAGGAACATGTCTAATCAAAGTTCTTGGAGTTCCACAGGGAGAACTCCATCCCCCATGGAGCCATTGTTATCACCTACTATGTTCTGCTAAGTCTCATTTCTCATCTCTCATTTTCTCCTTATCAAATTTTTTGTGTAAACTATAAATCCTAATCATTTGTGTGATTAAGGGTTCAAAATATTATTAGGGGGTCAAATTTGGATTATGATGAGAAAAATGAGGGATACTTAGCCTCGTAAAAGGGGGATAGAGGAAATTATACACATGTTTGTATGATTGGATGATGACATCATTAGATTTAAAGTATTTTCATTCAAGCTATATGTCATATCATGATATTTGCTTCATGATTGCCCGAGTTAGTAAGCTATTGATTCAAGTAAAATCCATCCAAGAATACAAAAGGAAAAATATTTCTAAGTGCTACAAGAACTTCCACATGTCCCTAATTTTGATCATTTCGAGCACCATCGGGAGACTTGGAAGTTGTGGATTGTCCTACAAGGCTGAATGGAGATTCAAAATAGTTAGAAAGTACCTAATCAATAGTCACGGTGTGTGAAGGAGGGGTATTTTCACCTGTACGTGCCTACTATCCAATATGTCACACAGATGAGGTTTTTGAAATCAGTTCTTTTAAAATATGGTGCATTATTTGTTACTAATGCAGATGGTCAATTTTAATCTTCACCTACAGAGCCAACAAAACTCCTATCTACCTCATTGCACAACAAAAATATCCTTTTCTATAGAAAAGATTCTAGTTTTCTGATCATGACAGTCAAGATGGGTAAAGTTGGACATGTGAACAGAAAAGAGCATGAAGGGACCGAGGTTATGGAAGCTTATAAATAATTTAGACACATTTTTGATCTGGCAGGGTGGTATTTTTTCCTTACCAAATTGGATGGTCGCCACTATGGTGCAGCCAGGGAATTTGCTGAAAGTTTTAATGGACAGTGGGCTCGAATTGAAAACCTGATTATGTAAGTTATATAAGCATCCATAGCAATAACTTGTAACCCCCCTATTGATGGAAAACAATGGTTTAAAAATAAGTTGATTATAGGAGGGGACGTTAATATGTTCTTGAAACCTGAACACAAAGGCCCTAATTGGGCCAAGGGTATTCCTAGAGATTGGATTGTAGATGAGTGGATGGAATCCTTGCTTATGCTCAAGAGATTCATCACATGTGAAGGGAGCTATTTGACTATGTTTTTATTCCATCTCTAATTTCTTCTTCATCTAGCAGGAATTAAAAGAATGAAACTACCTTATTACTTATTTAGAGATATAAACAATATGGCTATGAAGGTTCAATAAAACCCTAAGACCCCTCCTCATGGAATTTATCATCAGGGATTGATTAAGGTACTTATAAAATCCGATCTAGGAAAATTACAGAGGACTTGGGATCAATTCTTGATCCAGTCAGGGTTTGTGAAGGAAGTACATCCTCTTGCTTCATAGTCACATGATAAAGTTTCTGTGCCAACTCAAGAAGCTTCACCCAACGCTAGTCAACCAGCCATTTTAAAGAAAAGAAAAAAAAGAAGCTTTCTTAAAGACTCCAAATGAGCCTATGAAACTTATTCCAGCTAGCCAACAAACAGATGCAACGTCTTCTCCTATCCTAGATGGAGGTAAGCATCCATTTCCTTTTGCACATAAGACTTATTCTAAAAGAACCAAAAGGTTAGCCAAACCTAGGGTTTTCATGGAAGATCAAGAACCTGAAACAATAGAGGAATTTGAAGATCATGTACAGCCTAAAGATCCTATCCCATAGATCACTCCTCCTACCCCAATCCCCTATGAATAAAATGCCTCTAAATATAGAATCGTGGTAATAAAAAGAAGCACAAGGCCTCGAAATAAATTCAGGTTAAAATCCAAAGTAGAATATGACTCTACCATTAAAGTGAAGGTCATTGTTATCAATGAAGAATCTGTAAAACCTATGGAAAATCCATATACAAGTAAGAAAATACTTGTAACTAAGCTTGAGAGGAATAAATCCAAGAAGGGAGGTCTGACAGTAAATAAAAAGACTCTCGCTGGAAAATACAGAGTGTCTACCAGAAAACAGGGTAAGAGGAATATGAAAGGCCCAAACCCTAAGATCAAATCTAAAGGGAATGATACCATGAGAATGCAAACTCATTCTCAATATAAATAGATCAGAAGGAATAGTTTGTATTTGCTGGAAAAATCCTCTACTTCAGTTTTTCAAGGATATCTTTCAGTTTGAGAATTCCACCTCCAAGCAAATCCTAAATTGCGATTGAAAATGATAAATTATGAAAGAAACATTTTTTTTGGCTTGTATATAATATGTCATTCCCCTTTTTGTTATGATAGGTTGTAACTTGAGTGAGGAAAAGAGTTGAAAGCGTGCAAAACTAGTTTTTTGGATGTCGCTACAGGAAGTTCCCATAATCGCGTACACAGGAAAACAAGGGCGCTACAGGAAAACCTGTAGTAGCCGATTTTGCTGCAAATACAATATAGTTTCATATTTTTGTAAAGGAAGAGGATTGTAAATTATGTAAACTCATTATGGATCATATAATGGAGTTATACACCTGTTTGTGGATCAAATAATATATCTTGGGATACGATGACTATATAGATTTGTTATCATGGTTGAATTGTCAAAGGATGGATATGAATGGATCATTGAAGATCAAGTATATCTAGGAATGATAAAGAATAAGCTGCAATGAAATCATCCAGATGGAAACAAGGTCAACCAAAGAGATTTTTATGCAAGGTTGTTTCCTTAATTCTAGGATCTATTTTGTAAAATGTTTATTTTTTGTATGTCAACAATTAGAGGTAGATAGTCGCCCCGAGTTTTTGTAGGGATTAGTTTTGAGGTGTCCCTGACTATCAGGTTGACCATTAATGCATGTAAACAATGTAAAACAATATATATTACATGAAATAGAGAAATAAAGGGTTGGATCCCTGTTTTTTGACTTAAAAGTTCTTATTATTAAACTATTTTGATCCATCCTACCTGTGTAAATATTTAAGTTGTTAATGAAGTGGATGGTTTGTGTGTATCTCTCATCTTTGTTTATCACTTCTATTTCCTGATCTTGAACATATTATTATTGTTATATGGTTATATGACTATATGTATGTGCTGAAAATGTTTCTTTATTTTGTATAATGCATTATTTGCCACATGTATGTTTGATTCTTTTAAATCTTGTTCAGAAAGGATTTCTGAGTGTAAGTTTATTCTTCTATTGGTCAAATATATTAAAGAACATATGCTCTTTGATGATTTATACTTTTGTTTCATTAATTCTCCTTAATCATCCCTTATACTCTTTTTACTCCAACTCAGGTTTTGTGTACCTGATCTAATGCACATACGGAAGTGGTTTTAATAGATCATTCATCTAGCTACATCGAGATCAAGAGTATGATACCTCCACCTCTCTAAAACTGTTTTCTTCAAAACATTTTGAAATAAGGTGTACTAGGATTAACTCAATTACACTATTGAGTTGACTTCTAGAGCTAACAACAGTGTTGTTCATTGTCCGTTGGTGCTTCCTCATGTAATTCACGACATATATTAAAATCATTCAAATTTAAATCATTCAAATATTTTGTTATCGTAATCATCCAACTATCTCCAAGTTGATCTCTAAATTGGTATTTGAACTAATCTATGAATATATAAATTAATCTTTGAACCAATCTATGAATATCTAAATCAATCTTTGAACCAATATCTGAACCGATCTGTGAATCTTTGAATCAATATCTGACCATATATGACAAACTGTCCATAAATCTGCTATTCAAATGTCCACAATGATGACCCATATATCATTGTACAAAGAATACTCTGAATCAAATATGTATTTTTATATAATATATCTACTCATCAAATTATGCATGTCTGGAATAACATGTACTGAAGATATCTCTTCTTGAATACAATCATAAACTTCTTCCTGGGTAACTTCCAACTGACACCTGTGTGATCAATATGTCATTTTGTACTTCTGCTATATGACTGCTCTAAATATATCTCTGCAAACACTTCATACTACTCGAAGGATGGTTCTCTAATTTTTAGTAGTTACTACACTCACTCCCCCTATTCAATAGTCATATTTACTAGGAGTCTTCAAGCTGGATGGCTCAAAACACCCACTTTGATGCAGGGTAATATTCCTCTTCATTTAGAGAGTCATGATATTTATGAAATCTAACTCATTCATTTTTTCATGTGGATTGATCTCGCACTAAAATTATTGAAAGTACAATCTCTTGAACATTTTCTTTATTTACCTTCTCTTCTTTTCTTTCTCGTGCTACTGCAAATCCAGCGATCTCTAAGACCTAGTCTTTATTCACCTATTCTTCTTGTTTTTCATTTCTTCTCCAAACCTTCCCGTATCTAACATCTTTATTTTTCCCTGTAGATTTGTCTTCATCTTTTACTATTTTCAATCTTGAGAGTATGACTTATGGGTGTCCTTCATCCATCTAATCTTCCTTTGCTTGTTCTTGTTTTCTTTTCCAAACCTTCTTATATATGATATCAATGTTCTCTTTCATAGAAGTATCCATCATGCATATACAATCATGAGATAAGTGTCCATAGTTATGGAAATTGTAACATTCGATATCATGTGAGTCCACATAAGTTTTTCTTGCTTGAACATTTCTTTCATAATATCTGCAATATGCAACCTCATGTCCAAATTTAGTACAGTAAAAACAATGACCATAAAATAAATTTACATACCTAGAAGTGAATAATCTTTTTTGCGGTGCAACCCTTCTGAATTATTTCCTTATCTAATCATGATATTTTCTTCTGTGGATCCCTTCATTATGGTTGAATCTTATTTGTTGCCTGAATGTGGTACGTCTTGTTGAAGATGTATCTCTATTATTCTTCTTTGATTATTGATACCTAAATACATCGGGTAAACCAGAAATTGACATAGTCGGGAAGCAGACATCCACTGAGATAGGCATTCCTATATGATCTGTCATGTCTCTACAGTTCAGTAGAGGGAACCCAATGGCCGAAGCTATATTCATAGGAGACCTTACACCTATTTCAACAACAGAGATGCCTCCTTCAGAATTCTTCTTTAGTAATAAGAGAAGGGTTGTGGTAAAGAGAGAAACACATTAGAAGGAGGGTGCGATTGTTAAAATACACATGATGTTATTAGATGGGCAAGCCCTAGAAGAATAAGACTTCGCTACAGAGGTTGCAGGTTCATTGGGAGATTTTGCGACAACAAACTAGTTTTCAGTGAGAAATCTGAAGGAGAAGTTGAAGCAGAAAGATATGTTGATAAGACAATTTCAAAATCAAGTGAAAACGATGGAATCGAATGTCAGGAGTGAGATCGACAAGGAATTCCTATAGCTCAAATCCAGTCTTGATGAGGTGCAGAAAAATTCACAGACAAGCAATGAATTAGTCGGACAGCTGCAAGCAAAGGTAAGCTTAACTGAAAAAGTAGTAGTGGATATATCAGCTTTACAAACCCAAGCTATAGAGGTACATAAGGAACTAGAATCATCACAATGAAGCCTTTTCAATAAGGTGGAATATATCCAAAATAATTTTTGGATGGTAAATCAATCCTTAGATAACATTTTTTTAAGAGAGCGAGAAGTTATTGCTGCTCGGACCAATTTCCAAGAAGAAATTGTATCATCTTCACAAGAAGGAGTATCTATGGTTTCCAGGTTGTCTGTTTTGGAGCAAATCAGAGGTGATATAATATTGAAGACCTGGGAAACTAACATAGCTGAAGGTAAAAGAATGGCTAAAGAAGTGAAGGAGGCTTATGAAGAATCTTTTCATTTGCTTGACAAAGAGTCATTAGGCCTCCAAAAATATAGTATTTCTGAAGTACTAGGACAAGTCGATATAGAAAAAACATCAACTTAACATTAAGACCAACATGGAAGAGGCTCAGACTGAAATATTACAATTAAAGAAGATTGATATTACTCAGATCAATAGATGGCTAGTGAAGCCCAGTTTGCAACTACTGTTTATAGCTTCAGAAAATAGGATAATGGAAAAAATATTGCCTCAATTAGAAAAGAAATTATATGCTTTTGAGGAAAATGACTTAACAGAATCCTCAAGGCTCGTGGTACAATTTGTGAGAAAATGTGTTAAATGTATCGAACAAGGAAAATGAAGCACCTACAATAACCAATGAGGTAATCTGTATACATCATCTATACAGATCATTATTAGAGACTATTTGTTTCTGAGATAGACAACAGGAAAGAAAAATGCATATGCCAGCATGGCAAAGAGACAAAAGAGATGAAAGTGAAGCACTTCAAATTTCACTTTTTGTAACCTTTACTATTTTAGAAATAAGGAGAATTCCAACCATTTTGGGTTGAGAACCTTTTGTATAAATACATATTTATAAGAATGAACAAAGGTTGGTTTTTTCCATATTGTAGCTAAGAAAACTCATCCTTTGTGAGTATTAATACAAGTGCAGACAGGGATTCACATTTTTTTGTAGTTTGAGTTATGTGCTCTTCTTCTATTTCACATTCCTAGTTTTCTTTATGTTACTCCTCGACAAATGAATTATTACAACTTAGTATAACATCTACTGTAATCATATTTCATTCAGTTATTTTATAAGCAAACAATTTTTCCCCTGTATTTTCTATCAACAAATACAAGACCTGCAAGCTACTTGGATCACTACATTATATATCCTTTCAAGAATGCATTCCACTTTTTCTTCTACTATAAACAAGGTAAGATTCTTCTATCATTGATTCCTTAGTTTGTTTAATAGTTTTGTAATTTTCTCCATCACCACTCAATTTGATTAATTGGCTCAGATGATGAAACACGACATCTGTTCTGTTCAACTATTAATTTCATCTGAGGATTTTAATTCTTACATAAACAACGGAAGAAAATTCACTTTTAAAACCAATCATCCCTTAATTCCTGATGCCTGACATTATGCTTTGAGCCTTAAGTTTAATCTTAGGAACAACAGGAAGCACCAACTTCCCAATTATCCATCTACAATTGGAAGGAGGCTCTAAACCTCTATTCTTAGGCTCCAACCTGAAGGAATCTACAACTCCCTAATTCTTTGGCTCCAACCAGAAGGAGGCTACAACCCCCTAGGTTCTCCAGCTCCAATCGGAAGGTGGCTACAACCACCTAGTTCTCAGGCTCCAACCTGAAGGAAGCTCCAACTCCCTAATTCTATAGCTCCAACTGGAAGGAGGCTACAACCATTTTCATTTCCCTGTCCTACCACCCTGAAATATAAATGTATACCAACTATCATAGACTCTTCACCATCACAAACTCTGTTAAAACTATGTAACTTTATCTATCTCTGTCACTACCATTGTTACTGTCACTTTCATTGACACTGTCACTGTCATTGCCAAAGTCACTGATATCATCATTTTCACTACCGAAGTCACTGATACTCAACCATATCCTCTCACATGGATCATATATCAAAGACACCTCTCAACTAGATGTCCAACAAAAACATGCCTCAACCAAGAATGATCCAACATCACCGCATACCATCACATGATATGTATATCAACCATGCACCATCATGTACAATGCATCAATATACACCACAACCTGTACCACCAAGTTCATAAACCATGTACCATAACAAGTGCATAAACCATGTACCATAACAAGTGCATCAACTATGTACCAAAACAAGTGCATCAATCATATATAATAAAAAGTGCATCAATCATGTAACAAACATGTACCATACATCAACCTATATCATCAACCATGTAGAAACAATTTACCTATACCGTATGCCATACCATATGCCAATCATGAGAAAACACCGTGTACATCAACCATGCACATCAATACCTCTACCTTATACCATACCATGTGCCAACCAAGAAATATATCACATATACCATATCAAGCATCAAACATGTACCATACCATATACCATGAGATATGTTGAACAAGTAAT
>SNQJ01S0053751.1:45484-70850 GCA_010110895.2 Picea sitchensis
CACTAACACAACAACCATACACCTTGTACCAATAAACCAAGAAGTGTACCAACAATGTATCTCACCCAACATGTACCATATACCATGAAATGTGCATCAACCATATGCCAAGAATATGTGCCAAATGTGTACCAATAATTTATATAGATCACCAACAAGTGCCTCATACATATACCAAAATGTATCTCAAAAAATGTTCCCAATATCCAACATGCTCCTCAAACACATGCCTCAACCATATATCATATCACTCATGATATGTCTCAATCGTGCCATACACCATAACATAATCAACATGTAACTCTCAAAACATGCATATAAACATACCTATAACTCTGTAATAGACCTAGTGTATGTGATCACAGACCTACAGACCTTCCTCAACTTTATCAACAAGAGAATATCATCTTCATCAAACATTACCTTAGTCTCACAAACACTAAATTTAAGCAATAATAACTCCATACCTGTAATGAATAAAGGTCCAAAATGGGTACACAATATTATTTAGTATATTCTCTGCAATTCCTCCAAGTTTCACTGCTTGGAACATACCAGAAAAGGAGTTATAGAAAAAATGGTAGACCTTGTTGAATTTTGTCTTATTATAGAGAGAGACCTTGTAGAGAATGCCACACATGGAATATGTAATATCTAGATATGAAAATATCCCCCAACATACTACTAACTGTAACCTATATAATTAATTTGGTTTCATTGAATTTGGATCTTCTATGAATAAGTTATGACTATTTTACCCGAAACACTTGTTTGACACTAGTTCAAGGACTCGCCAAAAACCCTATCTACTACATAGTGTATCTCCCAAAATACAACGACCCATAAGCTGAAATTTCTACCACATGTACCTTGATAGGTCTTTGCATTAAAATATAGGTTTCCCTATATTAATCATTCTAGAAAATGATTTATAGAGAAAATGGTAATATGACCTGTAAATAACATACCTTAGAACACATCCTCACAAGACTTCATTCTCCCTTGGAATTTAGACCTTCTTTACTTCATCTTCCCTCTGAAAAATGCCTCATATATCCTTGGTTACCTCAGATAAAAATCACTTGATCAATTAGATATATATCCAATGAACTTGTGTGTATATGTAATGTTCTTATGAGAGACTTCTTGAAGTATATTTATACTTTTTCTAAGTAACCTTTTTCTTTAACTTTGGGACCACTTTCCTTAACTTTAGGGATTCATGAAAACTTTGGGACCACTTTAATTAACTTTAGGGCTTATTAAATTTTCTTGTTACAACCACTTTACCCTTTCATTCATTGAATTGTAACCAACTAGGGGCTTTTTGACCATTCTTTGGGGCTTCCATATTCACAAGGCCATAACTCCTCAACCGTGAGGATCCACGTGGACTACCACCTATCACCAGAAATGGAATGACATGTAATATCCATATATGATAGTAATACCTATAATTTCACTTTCCTTCAAGTCATTATTCCTTAATAAACTATGGGTCCCATAACCACACCTTCGTGGCTACATGTAGACTACATCAAATGTACCCAACGAACTCATCATCAATAATGATCATACAAATTTCAATCAACTGTCCAACATCTATAGACCTCTCCAAGGGCTAACATAAATCTCTAAGGGTTGAAATCAATCTCCAAGCTCACTCTCCAAGGGTTGACATCAATGACAACCAAATGTCCAAACCATCTTTCCATCAATCTAAACCAAATTTCCAACAGTTCCCTTCGACATACATGTCATGAGTTGAAAAATGGTTCAATTGATGATCAACATCTCCAATCATGGTCGATCAAAATTCTCCTTTCTCTACAAAACTCAGCTCAGGAAGGAAGGAAATAAGACCTATGATGTAAGTCTTCCCAAGGCCATTGAGGACATTTCATCACCTCTCGGATTGCCTCATTCGAGAGGAGGATGATTTCCAATAAATCATGAGAGTTGGAAGAATTAAGATCCCATACAGGATCTAAAATGAGATCCACTTCCTTTGTTGAATCATGAAACAGATCTTCGTCTGCAATATCTTGTTCAATGTATCGATAATCTATATTCGCTATAAATAATGGCATTCCCATTCTGATACATTCCAATCTATCCCCTGAAGTTGATGGGGGAGACAGATTCCACTGATCTTCAAAGTAAGAAGTTCAAAATGATCTCACTTGAAAGATATCATTATTTAGCATAGACTATTTAGGAGCAGTCAGAACAACATTAACGTTTAATGGCAGTGCTGGAAAATTGAAAGTACCCATCAAGAAAGGATACATTCTAACACCCCAATTCATAGGTGCCATTTTGAATTATCAATCAAAGGAACCTCATAGATTGGGGATGCTTCAAGATACGCACAAGTAACTGACACTAATAAAAAATGACAATTATCCCTTCATGAGGGAAACATAACACTCATAAAACCAAGGAAACTATGACTATCATTGTGTACATCCAACTTCTTCTTAAGAGTATATTATAGTCAAGAGTCACATCAACTACTTCTACTTTTAATCACATGATTTTTCCCTCTAAATGGATAGAGAAAGAAGGGATAATCCCATGTGGTCTAAACGAATGACACACGTCGAAGTGCCTTCATCCACCATAGTGCGAAAATTATTTTTCAAAAGTAATATCGTGATGTAAACCACTACAATATGAAACACAACGTGATATTTAAGGCGAGGCTTGTTGTTAGAAGTGTCAAACATGATGGATAGTGTGTTAGAGGATTCAAAATCCCTAAAGAAAACAACAATGCATTTCAATATGACGGGAAACTATGGAAAACTTCCAATGCAGACATAACACAAGGCATTTGGACCAAATATTCAACAATAGAATAATTTTGAGTCGCTCTAGTGTTTGTATTGTGCGATGTCCATTTTAACACACCTTTCATTTTGTGAGGCATTGGGTCTATCATCAATTTCTCTATATGAATACAGTTTGACGGTTCTGGTAATTCCTTGTCGTTCTTTACAGATTCAAGATTCTTGTAATCACAAGCTCTCATTTTCAAATTAAGATCAGACCTCATCATATAGACATTCGATGTTCTAAATTCTGATGTGAGGGTACCCTGATTTCCCCCATCCATATTTGGTGTTTAGGAAGTACCCTTCGTTAAATTTTGATGTTACAAAAATAGGTTAGTCAAAAGAGTAGGTTGTTGCAACATTAACAAGAGCTGGGATTCCTCGAGTTTGGAGAAAAGGTGAGTTATGTGTTCTTATTTGAAAATATTGCAAGGGAACTTTACCTTCCTCTTTTTGTTCTTTTCCCCCTTAGAATTATTACCATCATTTTTATCAATTCCCCCACTACCTTTCTTTCCTTTTCCTTTATTTTTCCCTCCGAGTTGCTTAGGACCCTTTGGAGTCATCGAATGCACACTATGTACATCCAATGACTGGGAAGTTGGTGTGGCTAAACTAGAGACTTGACCAACCACATTTTGTTGAATAGACAAGTGTTGCATCTTATTAGAAATCATATTTTTGTATTTTCTTTGCCATGAACCAACAATACCATCGACATGTGGTCTTGATTTTAGTTTTGTCAAGTCAAGAGTTGATCATGGAATGACAATAATTATCTCATAGAGCATGCCCGACTGAGAGTAAATTAGATCTAACTATTGTGATCTAAATATTGCTTATTCCTCTATAAACACTCTCAAAGTTGTGACATCCTTAGAAATATAAGGAAGTAATGACTTCAGGAACCATTCCAAAATAAATTTGGGAGGAACTATGGCCTTAATCAAACTCTTATGTCTCCTCCATTCCTAAATGTGATCAGAAATGTGAGTGGATTTATTTTGTTTGAAATTAGCCAAACGTTTTGTGCCAAAATCATACTAGAAAGGGAGATGGAAATGATTGAGAAATACCATGGAAAAATAACCAAATGTTCTGAAATTGAATGCCTCTAGATCTATATACCATTAAATAACACCCCCAGTGAGGGTGCATTGGAATAATCATAATCGAACAGATTCATCGTTCCATGAGTTAGAAGAGAACCAAAAGTGAAACATCATTACATGATCTCCAAGATCTTCACCATTCTTACCTTCAAATTTTGGTATATTAGAAGGCAGTTTGGTAGGGACCAGAGGCCAACTTGGGTTATGATGAATACAATCGTTCATTAACTTTGACAAATATGTCAAATGAAGGGTTTCTGGAAAGGGTATCCTAGGTTATGACATCAAGGAAGGAACCAAAACATTAAAAAATCTCAACTGATTGGTAGCCTGAAAATATGGCCCTGGATTGAAACTGACACTAAGTTTCTAGGAAGAGATTGTAAATTGACCTAGGCTTTGATAAAAACTAGGATTTCTGGAACTAGTGAAGTGGAAATTTCCATTTGTCTTCCCTCCAATAGACTGAAAAGTATTAGATCCCGATGAAATCCCTTGTGAGGGAACAAAACCTGACATGGGATTCCACTGAGCCTGGAAAGGGTTTCCCCCTATTGGAATAATAGATGGGTAGAAATTTATATTCCGAAAAGCACCATAAAGAGAGAACGATGCAGAATTGATCAAAATGTTGGACGAAAATCCCCCACACTTGCCACTAGAATTACTAGGCCTTATCGCAAGCCCAAACAAATAGAGGAAACCACCTCCAAGCGAAGGATTCGTTGTGGATATGTACCCTCCAGTGTAAGGGAAATATTTCCAAGGATCTATCAAAATCCTTGGAAAAGGAAAATATTTCAAACGAGCTGACGAATTCCCTACTCCCAAGATATAAGTTTTAATAAATGGATGGGACGAGATTGGAATAGAAATTCCACCCATCGATGGTGTTAGTCCTTGAGAAAATGTACTTGATTGTTGATGATATAAATGTCAAGGCATTCAATAATTGCGTATATGTGTGATTGGATGGATATGGAGAAAAGTAAGACAACTCAAATCGTCTTTAGATAAACTTCAAGGGGAAAGATTTTAGGTTTACAAGGTATGTCAAAGATCAAGGAGTTGAACAAATAGAGCATGAATAAAAGATATAAATGACAATTGAAAGGAATAAATAAGAAAGACTATTAAATAAATCAACCATCACATGAAGTTTTAGTTGAATATCTAAAAAGAGGAATCATTCATAAATACCGAAATGCTTTCAGATTTATGAAATTAAATTTAATCATGAACACATTATACAACTTCAAACTCTTTCAAAGATGAATTCAACAAAAAAGGAACTAAATAATGTAAACTAGAAACAACAGTGCAATATAATTAATAAAGGAAGAAAGATGTACATAGATAATGGATCCAACTCAAAATTTGATCAAAGTCCCAGTGATGATCACGACTTGCAAAGTTCAAACTTGGCCCTTCCAAAAATTACATTAAGTTCTCAGAATCACTCTCACACTCTCCAACCCTTAATTACATTTTCTTCATTAGATATATATAATTTGTAAAGTAGTTTTCAGATCCAAAATAAGTGGATCAACAATAATTGCATCAAATAGATTGGAAAATATCTCTATTTCATATCTGGAGAGATATTAATGCCACAAATATAGAATAATTGTTGGAGATCCAAAATTTATGAAGGTGTTGACCAAATTGGTTCTTACAACTAAAAAATTGATCCAATCGAGGTTACTGGGGCTGATATATGTTGAAGAGATTTACCCTGACTTAGAAGACCGTCGAGATTAATTGGAAAGATGCCAACCTCGAAATACACATACTCTATTTTTTCTTCATATACAGATATTTTGGTAGAGTTTTTAATTTAAAATATTAATAATCACTAACAAAATATTGACCATGGGGTTTTAAAATAAAATCTCATACTGCAAAATATAATCCTGCCTTTCCTATCTAATGAGTTCAACATGCTAACCCATAATATGGAAAAAGCTTCAATGATCATTGTCATATTGTATTTCACAATAAAGGTTAATTTTGTCTATTTTAAGAAAACAAGTTTGATGGTAGCATTTTTTAATTTTAAATACCCATATCTGCTACAAAAACATACTTTGATCTTTCAAAATTGGTTTAACCAAAATGGAGGTTTTAGGGCCATTGTTGCTTTCAAACCTGTTGTTCAACATCAACCAACATGCTAATCCTATTATCATTTTCCCTTCTTTCATGATTGCATATTTCTCTCATTGCTCGATATTTCTTGTAGAACTTCAAGCTCAACCGATAGTATTTTCTAGCTTTCTTCATCAAGACCTTGTTCTTTTCCTTAAGACGATATTTCCTTTTGTTAATATTTTCCAGTCAAGATTTGAGGGTATCATTTTATACCTTCAAAAATATATCCATCACTCTATATTCCTTCAATATTTCTTTCCAAGTATCCACTTTATCTCTCTTCATCCTCACCATATATTTATCATCAGGGTCATCCACAAAAACAATTCTCTTCCTGGCCATGCTTGTTGGTGCTTCAGCTTGATCAGGGGTGACAACATTTTTTCCCTTAATCAACCTTTTCTTCTTCCCAAAGAGGATTTTAGCATCCTCTGTATGCTCACTATCAAATTCTTCCCAAAATAGAAAAAAATTCCCAAGTTCTTTATCTTTTCTTCAATTCCTCCACAATGAGTAATTTGATGAGCCCTGAATGAAAAATCATGGTTCTTTCTTTTTCAGGGATGGATTTTATTTTCTTAGCCTTATTTGTGAGGCTTTTCCATTGGAAATAAGGCATATTCAAAGGTTTTTCACCTGTGAAATGTTCTATCAATATTATGTTATATAGATAAGTTGATTTATACCTTCCTTCTCCTATTAGATACCTTTGAATAAATATCATCACCTCATTCTATTATTTCTAATGAATCTCTTGGGAACAATTTTGGTCCAGTCATAATTTTGGTGTTCCTCCTTAAGAATCTTGTTACATTCCATGTCATGTGTAGGTTTCTTCTTGAACCAACATTCTCCCTCTACTAGTATTTTGGTGGCTTCAGTAATGCTCTATCCATTAACATGCAACAAGAGGAAACCCAATTGGGTATTTTATCCAGAGAAACATTTTTCAAAATCTTGAGCAACCTAATCGTTGTAACCCTATAGATTTTGAAAAAACTTATATCATCTGACGAGCTCAAACCAAACAACACAATAATGTTTTTTAACCAACAATTTTGAACCAAAAGGCTCATGAATTTCCACCTTTCCTGAAGATTTTTTGTCCATGCTTCCTGGGGTTTCCATGATATGCCTTCTAAAATGGTCGAAACCATTACTAAATTATCAAAACAATGCCCAAGAACTAGAAATAAACTTCATTGTAAAATTGTAGCAAGGTTTTCTAAAGTTTAACGAACACTCAAAGATTATCCCTTGTTTGAAACCCTCTCTTCATTTTTCCTTTCTTCTGTAAAAACCCTCTCCATGCAGAATAAAACCTACAACTTGGCCCTATTCTAGAAACAACAATTTTCTAGGTTTAATTTAGAAAAAGAAATGGCAAATGAATGGTGAAGTGATAAAGATTACAATTTCTACAAATTGGGGTTTATTTCTTGGTGATTAGGAAAAACAAGATAGATTCAAGGTTATGACAATATGTGGAGGCGGTGATTGTAATGATGGATGAAAAAAAGACACGAGAAATGATGATGGGATTTACTTCACAAATTAGAATCTAACTTGACAGGTGTTCAAGATTTAAAATTTAAAAAGCATAAGCTTGGGACCAATTTCGGGCTTCTATATATATATATATATATATATTAATTTCACACGGGCGTTTTGGTAGTGGAAAGGCTATTTTTAAATTGAAAATGCTACCAAAAAAGCATCTTCATATTTAATATTTTTTTTTTTATGAATGTCCCAAATACTCTTGTCATACCTTAAAACAACCTACAGGCCTTAATGACTAAACCTATCAGGTTTATGTACAAACACTGGATCCAATTGCGGGATGATGTCCTCCCTATGAGGTATCAAGAACAAGTAGACCAATTTCCTTATCTTTATTTAAAAAATTAAGCATTTGTATCTTATTATGCTTCTTCTACTACCATCCATCTACTCTAAAGTACTCATCAATTGTACTTTATGTTTCCTTAGCTTGACTGCACATTTCATTTTTTAAAGGTAGTTATTAAAACAACTATCTTAATAAAATTTAACAGCCTTCTCCATTGGGGTATGGAGTCTTTATTAATACTATTCTAATAACATAAATAAAACTCATCAGATATTTACAATGATGATGAATCACTAAAATACTCAGTAAAGAAATTTTTAAGAAAGCAACCATTGACAGGGCCACTTCTTAGATCATCTTCAAGATTTTGGAGATTAAAAGTGTTGTTATCCAAGGCTTATGCAACTCGGAAAGGGACAAACCATAACTTATCAAATTTTCCATGATGTCCTTTATTCTCCTTAATGGAATCCCATCTAAGCACAATATCACCTGGAAGGAACTTATCTATTTTAGCTTTCTTGTCAAAAATATATTTAACCTTACTCTGATAGTCTTGATGTTTTTACTGTAACAGATCCCTTGTTTCCTACAACTAAATGAGTTGAAACACCCTCCTTTGAATGGAATTTGGCTCTTCAAGATCATCCTGTAAAAATTTCATCACTGGTATTCCAAGTTGAATTGGAATAATAGCCTCAGTACCATATACCAACTGAAAAGGAGATGTTCCAATTGACTTCTTTGTGTTGATCCAATTTTCACAGAGTGCAAATTTAAGCTTTGTTTCCCATGAATTTTATTTTCTGTCATTAATTTCTTGATTATCATGACTAGGATATTATTTGGTGACTCGACTAATCCATTGCCTTGTGGATAATAGGCTGTAGAATGTCCTATTTCAATATTGTATTTGTTGCAAAAATCAACCATTAGCTTTGACTTAAAGGAAACTACATTATCAGTGATTATTTTCTTGGGACAAAGAAACCTAGATAAAATATGTTCTTCAAGGAAATTTATGTTGACTTTATCAGTATCATTTCTGATTGGAATTTCCTCAATCCACTTAATAAATTAATTAGTTGTTTTTAGAATCCACCGATGTTGACCACTTGAATGAGGGTGAATTTCTTCTATAAAATCCAACCCCCGCTGCTGGAAAGGTCCATTTACATAGATTGGATTTAGAGGTAAATAAATAAATTTACCTTTTCCTATGAACATCTAACATTTAGTACATTCCCTGACTTTTGTGAACACATTTGAAAAAATAGAAGGCCAACAAAAACCAACTCTTAATATTTTATAATTTTTTGCTCTCCATTGATTATGTCCACCACACACTCCCTTATGAAATTCAACCAAGACCTCCCGAGACTCTTATTCATCCAAACACCTAAGAAACACACCTCTAGGATCTCTCCAAAACATATTTTTATCAATGATGCAAAATTTAATAGATTTAAGCTTCAAAGATATGAATTTGGATTTATCAAGATCTGGAGGGCATTCAAGATTTTGTAGAAAATACACAATGTGACAATACCAGGGAGAAGAAACAAATTTCTGATATACCTGTAAATTAATTTTAGTAGCTTGAAACCCAAAAATAGTTGACTATGGTTGAATTGATCCCATCCCAAATTCTTTACAATTACTCTCTGTAATAATCTTAGCCAGTCCACGTCCTTTAACCAACTTAGTAGGTCTAATTTAAAGATCATTTTTGATAATTTTGGCTATCCATATGCTTCTTTTACCATCATTTTTTGACTGCATTAGGATATCTTTGATTGAACTCAAAGGTACATATGTTATTATCTTGGAATGAAAGATGTAAGTTGTGAATTACTTCAAAGACTTTACCAATGAAAATGCTTGTTTATCCATTATATTGTATTCAATTTCTGCATCTCGTAGGGCTCGAATGAAGAAAGCGATGGGTTGTTCATATCCTTCTTTATTTTTCTGCAATAGGACTACTGCAATTATATCTTCAGAGGAAAAAGAGAAGTAATTAAATCCTTTGAAGAATCGGGACTAATGAGGACTGGATCCTCGATTAAGTCTTTCTTAATATCTTCAAAATATTTCCTAGACCCATGATCCCATTTAATATGTTTTTCTTTTATCAACATGACTATGATAATATTTACAATCTCAACAAAATTCAGAATGAAACATCTCAGAAAATTTATCTTACCTAGGAAGGACTGCACTTCTCTTTTGTTCCATGGAATGCTTATTTTTTGAATGGCCTTGACATGTGTTGGATCAATCATGATACCTATTATCACCATAACAATTTTAAGATAGGATCCAAGTCTCAGAAATTTAGCGAAGAGCTACATCGCTATGGACGCATGATAGTTTGGAGTATAAGGTTACATATGGAAGAATATGGACAAATATAGTGGAGATGTGGGGATGATGGGACCTGACCAACCACATATCTCAGATGCCAAAGATCAACGGTAAGAAATCATATTGGGAAATTAAATAGCACGAGAGTTAATTGTTCGAGGGCGGGCTAGGAAGAATACCATGGTTTCATTCCAGGGATGCATGGCACCCTCAGAGGCACATTGGGGGAGAAAAGAGATCTACTCAAAACCTTTCTTTCCAACCCATGATATCGAAAGTTGTTGAGACCCGGTGGACCGTAGATCTTGGAGCCGCCCAGATCGATGACCAAGACCCATATTGGGCATTTAAGTAGCGCGGAGGATAATTTTTTTAAGGTGGGTCGAGGAAAATACCATGGTTTCACCTCGAGGACACATGGCACCATCAAATACATATCGAGGGGGAAAGTGGGTAGAATTGAAACCACCCAAGCTCACCCCTACGTCACGGGTTAAAACATCATTTGATATACATTGCTTCCAAATATTGCTTACGGAAAGGGAAGAGTTAACAGCTTATCCATTCACATCAGTATCGTTGCTCGAATACTTTACACCACGTAGCGTCAGGTAAGCTCAAAGTGTTGGGGAAAACCAACCAGTTTGGTTGAGCACTCTAAAGGAAGAAATCACAAATTTGGAATAAGTTCTCAGGTTGAATTGATTACATTTCAGAAAAGTTTTGTAATTATATGGACATGTGGTGTTCAATAAAAAACCTCGGATATGCCAGTCCTATTTATAAGGCTCCCTATAAAGTAGGATAAAAGGTGTTATAAATTATTCCTTTTTGTAGCCGATCTCTATCTTTAGAACTATGGGGAAGTTGAATCATTTTGAATCCTGCATGTAAATATCCTATATATATCATTCCAAGGATAAAGAAAGTATGGAGAAAAAGAGGGGTCTACCCTCTTAGCAGGAAGACTTTGTAAAATCCTAGAGCTAAAGTGAATATACAATGCAGAAGCAAATTTTGAACTGTTTATGAAAAGATTCTAATTGGTTGTGATACGAGTTCTGTCTTCTTTCGTAGTGTGTATTTCTTATGTATTTGAAATCCCATTTACAACTTCCTCTTTTAGATTGGAGAGTTAAAAGTCTGGAATTTGTCTGATGATGCTCTAGACTTCGCAATTTAATTCATGTGATTCTCTTCTTAACTAATTCAGAATTCATTTTAATATGATTTGATGCAGTTATGTGTTTTCCTTTTTCCTCTTTCACCATGCAAATTTTAATTTAAAACTCAGAATCATTGCCTCATTTATCCTTTTTCCTCTAGATCGTTCTAATTACTTGCCATTGCTTTATTCATTTCTGATTCCATAGCCCAAATTTCACCCCCATTTCTTCAACGACTTTATGATACCCCCCTAAAATAAACCAAATCTAGCCACTGATTGTCAAAGAAATATCCAGTGACATGAGAGATCCCTATTTGAGTTGAGCAGGCTAGTGCTTCATCTCTAAAGTTTGTTGAATAAGTTATCCATGTCATCATCGTTGATTGCTGAACAGATTTACAGGGTGCTAACATTTTAGCGCCATTGTCGAGGACGAAATTGAAAATATCCATGGGAAAGAACGACATGGTTGAGTTCTAAGGTCTGAGAGAAACAAACACTTAGGAACATATTGGTTGTATTCCTTCTCTAGAGACTCCACACATCTAAAAAATCAGTTCGAAGGTGATTCCACTGGTCGAAGAATCCAGAAATTAAAATTTTTAATGGCAACTCCACTCTCAATGCAGAATCCAGCTTCCAAAATATTATTGGCAACTTCACTCAAGCTTCAATAAAATGAGAGACTCCACTGGAAAATGAGACCCCTT
This sequence comes from Picea sitchensis, assembly GCA_010110895.2. NCBI lineage: Eukaryota > Viridiplantae > Streptophyta > Pinopsida > Pinales > Pinaceae > Picea > Picea sitchensis. The sequence goes on from SNQJ01S0053751.1 coordinate 57,682, forward strand.
AACAAAGGTATGAAAAAGCATTATGGAAGAAAACAAGCACTTAAAATTGGATTTTTTCCAAGACATTTTATTTTTTGTTATAAGTTGCCTTTCATCCTTTCCTGAACATGTTAGACAAAATTTTATTTACCTGTTGCATGCAAATGATGATCATGAAAATATTAAAATTATATATCCTCCTCTTAAATTTATACAGATATCTCCTCAGTTTATCACTGATTTTGATAAAAATATCCCATATAAGCCATGTGAAAACCATGGCGAAGTTGATAAGCCCCATGAAGCCAAGGATGATATTTCACCTCATGTACTTGATCCAACGTCCTCCAGGACTCAGCATATATACAGACCCTTGAAGATACCCCAAGTCCTTCATGATTTTCCTGCAAAGTACTATAAGTACCTACCTATGTTTGATGGGGAACCTAATGCCATCTCAGCTGAAAAGCACATCCAAGGGTTTGATAATTTTATAGATTTGTTTGATATTGACCATGATGATGTTTGTATGAGGGTCTTCTCTCAATCCTTGAAAGGGGACACCAAAGACTAGTTTAAACATTTGCAACCATAGATAATTAGCTCATGGGAGGAATTGAAGAATGTCTTTTTGAAGTTTTGGGGAAAGAAGAAATCTTTGGATTTACAGCTTACAGAGTTCTATGTCTTAAAAAATCATAGAAATGAAACTATTTCGATATTCAATAGAAGGTTTTCCAGTATCCATTACAATTTTCCCAAAGAAAATCAACCCACTGAAGTTGTTTCCATGCTCCATTATGCAACTACTTTTCATCCATATTTGTCTTTCCTCTTGATGGAAATAAGACCTAAGTCCTTACAGCAAATGTTCAATGATGCCCAGGAGATTCAACACAATATCCAAGCATGTGAATATATCCAAAATGAGGGGTTGGATATTCAAGAATTTGAAAGTGAATATGAACAAGAAAATATTGATTGGAATCTTGAACATCGAGTCGATAATATCATAGATTCTCTTGAAGTTTTTAATGCTCATGATTTTGCAAAAGATTATATTCCACTTGTTGAAAAATGAGGTGTTAGTTTAAATCCTGATCCATTCCAGGATAAGCATAGGACTGATTGTTTTATGTATTCATTTATAGACAATCAAGAATATGAATATGCAAGTCAGCCTCTTGAAGAGAAGGTTGATGTTCCAAGTTTTTTCTTGTTAGATGATATTGCATATGTTGTTGATTTGCCTATATATGATAAATATGATGATGATTGTGATGTTAACTTCCTGGAAAAACTAGTTGTATGTTCTCTATCAGAAAACGTTCCTTTTCAGCAGTGTAATGAGAGCAATCATCCTACATGTCACAGTTACAAAGAAGAAAGTATGGAATCAGCTGAAGGGAATTATTTTCCTTTATGATTTTATGCATTTAAATTGTTGAAAGAAAATTCTAAGATCATCATTAAATAAAATGAATGTGTGTTGATACCAAATCACACCAATTCACCGGAACAAATTGACAAGATATTGCATAAATCTTCTCATGTGTTTGATGAACTTGTTACTTGTTATGTGGAAAATATTGTTAGTTCAAAATTGCAGCCATTGGTCGAAGATAAATATGAAAATGAGTATGTTCAGAAATCCAAAGAAATTGAAAAAAGTGCCTATGAAAACAGTGAAGAAAATTAAGGAGGTTTTGAATCAGATGAAAGAACCTTGCCATTATGTTTTGCTTCTTTCAAATTTCCGAATAAAAATGTTTATAATGTTTCAAATTAGAACTCCTCCAGGCATGATATTAAATATGAATAAAGTAGTGGACTTTCAAATGAAAACCATCCTCCATTATGCTTTTCTTCCTTTGAATTGTTGAAAGCAAATCATGAGGTAGCAGAGGAAGCAGGGAAGTCTAACTGCATTCAAAGTGACATTGTTTCACACAGACAAATTATTATCAGTAAGGAAGATCAACAAGCTTCACATACATTAGATGATCGAATGGATGATTGCATGGAGGGTTATTTCAGTTCAACATTGCAGAGTGCACTCAGCCACCAGCTTGAAAATGAAAATGAATCTGATCAAGAAACTATTGTTAGAGGTCATTCCCCTAAAATTAATTTCTAGCAAGACAAAGTGTTTCAAAGTTGTCTCTCTTCCCTTGAGAATGACGTAGTGGATAAATTTCTAAGTGTCCTAAGAAGAGATGAAGTTTCTGAAATTACATCCATGGAAATTCTGAACTGTGAAATGATTTATGATGATAGATTTCTACACTCGCTAGAAGACTTGAAGCATGAATTTACTTCCACTCATTCATTAGAAAATCAGAGTGAAAATCCTCAAGAAAATTCCCAGAAGGTTGGTGTTACACATTATTTTCCTCACCCTTATGACCATCAATGATGTAAACCTATCCTTTGTCTTTAGAAGGAGAAATAACCTGAATTCTTGAAGAAAGGAGGGAAAATAACTTTCCCTGAGAGAAGAAGTTGTATTTTCCTTTGTAAAAACCCTATTAAGGGAGATTTCCACAGGCTTTTCTATACGCAGAGTGCAGAAATGTCTCATTTCCACACCTTTCTCTATAGCTGGGTTGCAAAGTTTCCGCAGGTTGCTCTATAGCTAGGGTGTGGAAATTCATGTACGTGGGAAAAACAAACATCTTCTCGATGCTTCTAGAAGGAGAAGCTTCTATGGTGAGGTGGCCTCCAAACGGTTTGGATCTTACTCGCTTTCATGATTTAGTGGGATCATCCTAACCTCCTCACTTTATCCTCTTCAACTTATAAAAGGAGAGGAGCTCTCGTGGAGAAATTTAGTTGGATTGAGCTTGGTTTTTGTAGATTGGAGTTTTTTGGAGCTTTTATATTGGCTTTGAGATTTTCTTTGTCAAGATAGATTGTGAGTAGTTATCAGATCTATGGTCTCAAAATCCTTGGAGCAAGAAGTGTGTGGGAAGCAAGGAGTCGTTGGAAGGAATTTGACAACATCAAGGCATCTGGTTGTATCTTTCTTCCACATTATTTAATAAAAGTTTTCTTTTCTTTCCTATATGAATCTTATTTGTTCATATCATATGATTCCTTGATCACGTACATAGTTTCATATCAAAGACTTGGTTATTCTTGTCTTCGTTGGTTTATGTTTCTGTGCAGATATTTCTCCATAAGCCTCATGATGGAGCTTGGATTGCATTGGCCAAGTCGGATATTTGATATTTAAAATGTATGTTCTAGATCCATTTATCATTTGATAATTGAAATCTAAGGAAAGAGTAGTGTATTGTCTTGTTTTGTTCTAGTTTCATAGTGAAGCTAGGGGGATTGATTTGTGTTCGCACTTAACAATTAGCCCGATAACAAAATTGGCGACTCCACTGGGGAACGAATTATTTTCCTAGTTTGCCTTGTTTTATTTGTTTGATTGTTTGGGTTTTGGTCTTTGAGTTTGTGGAGGATCCATCCAGACTCTTTGGATCTTAAAGTTCATTGAGACTATTTGTCTTCTTTCCAATTTTCTTTTGTTTACAGGCATTTACGCACTGTATTCTATATGAAGCCCGAGGAAACCTTTGGTTGTCGCACCCTTAATGTTTAGACCAGTGTGTACTTTCCACACCCTGTCCATATCTAGCCTACGGAAACCGCAGATTTCCACACTGTACCCTATAGTTGGGTTGCAACCTCTTTTGAAAGATTTTTTTTTGGATTGGGTCTTTTTGTCTTTTGATGCCCAATTTTTCTTTGATCCCCTGGGATGAAATTTTGGAGCCTATATTTGTCTGACTACAGTGTACTTAACAATTGTGAATCTGATTTTAGCCATATTTTCTTTGTTTTAGCTTGTTTTCTCTTGAAAGATTTGTTCTCTTGCTTTGAGTGTCTTTCAGTGACAAAGCATTGTTTTTCTTTAGAATTGTTTGGTGAAAGAACTTCTTTTTCTTTTATTGAATAGTTTGTGTTAAAAGAGAAAAATTGTTTGGGTTGCTTTGTTTTATAAATATTTGCTATTGCTTTTAGCTATCTTTGAAACAAAAAATATTTAATTTCTTGCTTTACATTAGATTGGGTGCATATGTGCATTTGAAGTAGAGAAATAACATGGTTTTTGGCATTTTTTAGTCTTGGGGGGGCCAAGAATCGTGTATTGTTGTACAGTCTATTTTTCTCATTTCTTAAAGTTATTGATATTGATGAGTTTAATAAAATTTTGGGACATTGTGCATCTAGGAATGATAATTTTTTTCTCCTTCTCGTAATATAGCTTTCATCAAAATGAAAAATTTTCATTCTCATTTCTTTTGCATTGTTTAGAGTCAGTCAAAACATCATTTAGTCCACGCCATTTTCCTCTTGAGTAACAACAGCCTTAAAATAAAGTGATTATAAAAATTGATTAGAAATTTTTATATTTTCTGGTAGAAAAACTACATTATATTAGTTGTAGGGATTTGGAATAGGTGTGAAAGATAACTTTCCAAACCTGAAAACAAGCATAGAATCTTGCGTTAGGGAGCGATGAAATCCACTTGCTACATTTTGTCCTGAGAATCCCTTCTAACACAAGGGTCAATCACAAGGTCGCATTGAGACTCACAAAGTTACTCACCTTGCTTTGTTGGTCTTGGTGTAGAGATTGAGCGTATTATGGGGGTATCTTGAAGGTATACCCACAATGATGAGTGGAAGCCTTTCGAGTTGATTTCGGGATAGATACCCTGCCTTTTCTCGTGGATCAGACTGTCGACTGTTTCCCCAGGTATCACTATAGTAACTGGTAACCTTAATGGCCTATCTCTTTAGGGTCTTTAAACAAGGTGACTGTGGAGGGGAAAATATTCACGGTACCTAGAATTGATGTTGGCCAAACTCACTCAGAATCCTTGGAGGGTATACCCACGATTATGTGTGGGAGCTTTCACCAGGGTGTAAATCCGTTAAGCATGTCATCAACGTAACTTTTCCATCTGATCTATCTCATCCCCTTCTTACATTTTTCTAGCGACATTGGATTTCATCACCAACTAGTGTGTTCATTGTGAGAAGGTTTTGTTTGCTTGTTTGCTTCCTAGATTTTTAGCATGTGCTATTTGTTTTCCCTAGAAGACACCAGGTTGGATATTTATTTAATGGCGTCAATTCTCGAAATTACCAATGAAGGAACCACTTTTCCAGGGGAACCTTTTGTTTTTCCTTCTTATGGAAACATTAGTCCTCCTCACATTGCTACTTTGAGCCTTCCAGGTCTCACAATTGGATTACCGATATGGTTGTTTTCCACTCAAGTAATACCGAATGCAACTAGTGCTTATGTTGTAAACACTTTCCCCCAAGAACATCAACCTCATGTTGATCCTTCACCTTCTTCACCAGTAAGATCTTCTTCACCTTTTTCACTTGCAAGTTCTTCTTCTGTTTCATCTTCTTCGTTGAGTGAAATCTTTGAAGCTAGTAACCTGGTGGATAAGAAGAAGGAAAATAAGAAAGGGTCTAAAATTCCAACCACTGTTGGACATGTTGGAAAACCACCAGTTACTGATAATCGTGTTGGGAGTGTTGATGATGTCAATATCACCCAAACAACCCATAATCCAAAGTACCTTTGCAGGCTTTGTAAGGGTATCCATATTCTTAAGGATTTCCCTAGTCTATCCAAGGTTATAGAAGTATGGTCTACACACCCTCGCCAACCCATGTCATCAACCTATGAACAACATGTTGATAACCTATCATCAACTAGTCAAAATACCATTGGGAAGAAGAAAAGTAGATTCAAGTACCCATGCATGTTATGCGAATAAAGTCATCTAACTCATCTTTTCCCTCATGACTGTTCCCCAGCCTCAACTTTCAGTTATTGATTGCAATCTTACTCTTGACCCACCTGTAGTTGATGGAATGATCAAGAAGAGTATGAGCATGGTTTTCTAATTTCAATATCATTAAAAATTGAAACCAACCATGAGCATGGTTTTCTGATTTCAAGCTCATTAAAAAATTAAGCCATCCCTGAGCATGGTTTTCTGATTTCAAGCTCGTTAAAAAATGAAACTAGATGTGAGGATAGTTAAAATGCAATAGATTTTACGAGCATAGTTCTTATCCTGTGTCAAGCTCGTTAAAAAATGAAACAACTTCCCCCTCTGTGTTGAGTCAAGTCCTTTGTCTAGTATTTGAAGCTTCATTTTCCTCTGCTTTTGAAGTTGGATGAATCGAAGCTTGGGGGGCAAGGATTTCAGCCTATGGACTTCATGCTAAAGTTAAGTCGCTAGTTTCTTAAGCTGGGGGATAAGTATCAACCATCCTTGGGTTATGCGTTGGGAATTTCAAGCATAGTTTTCTATGGTTCAAGCTTGTGTAAAAATGAAACCACCAACCTCAAGCATAGTTTTCTATGGTTCAATCTTGTGTAAAAATGAAACCAGGACCAAGCATAGTTTTGTTTAGTTTTTAAGCTTGTGTAAAAATAAAATCTATCCCAAACATAATTTTGTTTTGTTTTAAAGCTTGCGTAAAAATGAAAACAATCTGGGGCTCAGTCTTTGTTCTTTCTCATGCTTGTAAATATCTAAGAATGTAACCGATAAAATTTTATTACTTTTTCGGACTCGTAAAGGTTATATGAAAAAGGAACCCTCTGGAGTTCCCTTTAATCTCTTTTCAGACTCTTTAAACATGAAAATATTGTCGAGCGATATTGTTCTTTTCATGCTTGTTAAAGTATTAGAAAGCACATTTGTTGAGCAATAGTTTATCTCTTTTTCAGTCTCATCGGACTACTTTACGAAAAAGGACATTTTGGAGTTTTCTTGAAGTGTTTTCCAGACTCTCTAAAAATGAAAAACCCTCGATTTTTTTCTCTTTGGACTCATTAAAGAAGCATCAAAATACCCATATGGGACCGAACCACTTGTTGGCATAGGGGAAGAACCAAGGTTCAACGATACAAAAACGCACCAACAAAACCCTAACTACTGACCCTTTCGGCAACACCTACAAAGTAGATGAAATCTCACCCGAGGTAGAGGTAGGGGTGGTTGCAGGACTTGGGTGTTTGCAACCTTAGCTGGGACACATATATGTGATTAGAATACATAATAGGGAACTTAGCACCATCAGTTCATTATTATTCAACCAATGTCTACTTCACAGATAAAACAGAGCATCGCAACATTCACCTTGATCTAATGTATTTAAGAAATTATCAAAGGAACTAGATAAGATCTAGCATATTCAAGCACTAAGCAAGGTCACAGATGTCAGATCTAGCATCCAGATTTATCATAAGCACAAAGCATAAACATATCTATCTATCTATATCAAATCACTTAGCACATAACATATAAACACATCAGAACATCGCACAAAGTAGAATAACACAATATTTACATGGTTCACCCCCACCCTGGGGCTATGTCCACCAACTCTTATTCTTTATTATCTTCAATCAGTCATATATATGCATAGAGCCAAAAACCCTTACTCTGCATAAGAAAGGAGATCTACACAACTTGCTAGATCCTCCTTCCTTGTTTTACAACACAAATCCCTCCACAGTATCTTACAACAACTTACACTTGGCTCTGCAATTCTCACACAGTATGCACAAAGCCTTACACTTCTTGATCACACAGATCCCACTCTTAGAACTTAGCCAACTTGCACAACACTTGTGCACTATTCAACTACTTMTTACATTGCCTAGCCTTCTATTTATACATACAAAATAGGCCTAAACATGGGTAAACCCATAGGCCGACATCCCATTCCCGTTACATATTCCCAAATCCCAAAAGGACCCAAAAAGGGGTCGAGATCCCATGTTCTCTGCTTCATCTTGCGACCCATCTTTGACAGGATGTAGAAGTCCCAAAATAGGTCAACTTGACCAAGGATCTCCCAAAACTTGGTCAAGGGCCAATAGGCCCCCAACACTCACCTGTGACTCGTCCCGAGTCACTCTGGTTTGACTAGTTCTTCTTCGAACACATCGATCTTGGCTCACGCTACTTCAACTTAATGTTGTGTTGTGACCTCCTTTGCATTGAAATCGTGGATGAATGCATCATTAATAGGTCCCTCTAGACGTTGTTCTGTTGTAGTGACAACCTACTCTAGCTTTGCTCCTTGGCCTTCTACCTCTGTAAATAACTGATAGGCCTTATCTTGCACAGGTTGGATTTTTTGAGTTATCTCCATAACTCTACTCTGGATAGTATGGATTTGCTATTGTGCAGTGCATTTCTCTTGAGATCACTTCATTCTTTCCATAGATGACAGGGACGTCAGTTGCGCATGTATATTTTCGTCTTGGTACTTTGCCTCTTGGAGTTGAGAATCTACTGCTCTTAATTCTGGACTCTCAGTGAGTCGTTCATATGTCAAGGAACTGCAATCAGTGAGATGCTTACATTCTAGGGTAAGATCCTTGAGCCTTTCAACTGCGCTCCTGGCAGTTTCTTCCCTTTGGTCTCTTACATCTTGAGGGGTCTCGGGTACTGCACGTAGATCCAAATCTACTATGCATTGTTGTAGTTGTTGGATCACTTCTTCAAGTTGCGCTACTTGTTGTGGAACTTGATCTTTGGCATTTACTTCTACAACTGTCATAGATCGAAGTGCTCTGTTGACCATTTCCTTTACTTTGAGTTGCTCCATGAGAAATTGTTCCTTTTCTTGCTATAGCTAGGATTTTTCTTCATCAAAATTTGCTTGGAGAGCAATCTTTTCCCGTTCTGCAGCATTGCATTGCTCTACAAGGACTTCCTGTAATCGTGTCAAATCTTGGGTGGCTTGCGTTGTTTCTTCTTGCACTTGTCGAAGATGAGCTTCGACTGTATCAGCTAGGCAATGGAGTTGAGCTATCTCATCTCCCAATTCTGGTTCCCTTGGTGTTGTGGAGACTGTGCGGCTGGACTGTAGGGCATGTTGTACCCCTCAGAGTTCAGTCTAGATTCGATCATACATCTCATCTTTCTTTTCTTTTTGTTTCTCTACTATTTCCAGTGAAGCAATGTTCATGATTGCTATGAGGAAGTAGAAGTCATCATAGGTGAGGATGGTCTACATCTTGGTCAAGGTGGCGTTTGATTTATTCCGGGAGGAAGGTTTCAGAGGTGAACCTTTCATCTTCTTCAGGGGATCAGCCTCATCACCCTGTTGTTGTTCGACCTCTTTGTAATTCAAATCTTCACCATCACCTCCTTTCTCTGGTGATATGGAAAAAGTATTCATGGATGCACTGTCTAAATCCTAAACCTACTCAGTTTTCTTTGTCCTACTAGGTCTGGGTGTATCCTACGCAGTTTATGGGTTATCGATGTCGGATATCTCGGCAGGGTCTGCTAGAATGAGGAGGTCCGATGACCAATCCTTGGTGATCTCCTCCAATTCCTCCTCTGTTAGCTTATAGTAGGATTGGAGCTATTTCTTGTGTTCATTAGCACGCTTTGTAATGTAAATAAAATGTCGGTTTGCACTGAACTTCATCAAGGGACTAAACCGGTGTAGAGTGTTTGGAGTTATGCGAGGCTTGGAATGGATGGTTGTCTTCAGCTGGTTGTAATAGGTATGAAAAGAAACATTGGAATACCATTGTTTATTCATATCTCTTGAGTACTACAGTGTACTGAACTTTGTGACCAATGTTTTGAAAGGCTCGATGTTCGAGAAGGTCGCACCTTCTAGCATCTCCTAGGTAATAAAAGTGATCAGGATCAATAACTATCTGAAATGAAATTCATACCCTTGATCCTGGGATTCTTTACAGTCGAGTTGTAATTGGCTAACCAGGTACTTTACCCAGTTCATATGAAGTCCTTCTATGCACTTCCCTGTAAGGTCGACTACAAAACCAGTGACTTGGGTGGGTTGGTTTTTTCTTACTGACTTCCCTGTAATCAATTGATAGGAGAGGTGCATTGCACTGCTATGGATAGAAGCTACTTTGTAACCTTGCATTCCCTTCTCGACATCGCCATAAGTTTATTTGATCTGCTCTGCTAGAGCGCGATCCATGGATTTTCCAAGGTAAAACTCTTATGGATCGGGTCCTTTCATACTTAAGCCCGTGATCCGATTGATCAGCCTCAAATCAACTGTTATACAATGGTTTTTCCATAAATAACCTCCATGGTAACAATACAATAGTAGTTTGACACATGCATTCACCTTCTGGTGTTGTCCGAAGTGAGGAATCTTAATGACATTGAGCAGGGTGGATTGTGCGAGGTTATGGGTCCACGACTGGGGGATTATCTTCGAATTCTTCCCCTTAGTTTGGGCCAGGTACTTATGTGGGGAGAGCTTGTTGTAAAATTTGTAGTCTCCGAGGTTGAAGTTGCTAAACTTCAACTCCGCAATCTTATCTTGGTCTACCCAAACTGCGCGTATCCCCTTCGGGAGGTACACAGTGACCAAAGTGTAGTCAAAATATCTAGGTACGCTGTCTTAATTTATTGTGCCACTCATAGGTGGTAGATAGGTGGGTAAGATGGTCAGGATCAATTTAGCATTCGCTAGATCATCCCTATGCTTGGTTCACTTTTCATTGGATGGTCGGGATGGTTCGGCTCCGTGAGTAGTGGATGGAGAGGCTGGTAGTCCCCTCATCGAAGATGCTTGTATACCTGTAGAAATTGACATGACTCTCTCAGTCATGAGGTCTATCAGAACTTCTTCAACAGTTTTCTCGAAAGTGCTCAACTCGTCCGACATACACACTCAGGGTTAACAATCTCAGGTTCGGGGAATAACTTAGACACTGTAATAGGATAGACATTAAGAGTGTGATGATCACTGTATAAAATAAACTAAGTATGTGGCCTCAAATTCTCAGTTGGAAAAAGTGTTCTCAGTGCATGGTGCGACGAGATAAATAGGCAGCTCGGCAATGGGTCCCTTGCAACGAGTATGAAGCCTTGATTAACATTGTTCTTTCTGTTATTGCATAGTCCCAACAATCGAATGGCGAGTTGGTTGTCCATAAATGTCTTTATTCTCATTCAAAGTGTTGGTTTAATGGTTATAATGGCCCCAACGGCTATATTTCTTCACTATGGCGAAGTGCCTTGCGTCATTGTTATGATATCTCGGCGAAGCACTAATTTTGCAATTTTTCCTTCTGTGAAGTTCCCTCGGGAACCTTATGTAACTTTCCAATCTTAGCTCTCTTCGTACTTAGCTTTCTATCCTTCTTCCCAGTGAGTTTCATCTCGATGTGCCTTTTTCTATTCTAATCCTTAGCTTCTTTTGGCATAGTTACTTTGCACTGTTGAGATTCTTTCTTAAGATTCAAGGGTAACCCTTCTTCTTCATTTGGAATAGGTAATTCAATATTCAGTGGTTCTTCTAGTGTTCTTGCAACTTCGACATCCGGGTTTCTAGTGTTAAATTGCTTTCGTCTGTTCTTTTTTTCTTCAATCAAGTGTGTGATCCTTCTATTCATGAATTATTTTAAGTCTTTCTTCTGTTGTTCTAAAACTTATTCTTATTATTTCCTTCTGGCTTGATCTCTTTCAATCCAAGGTTTTCCTAGTAGCATGGTAAATGGGGAATTGTTCTCATTGAATTTAACAATCTCAAAATTTTCCTCTGAATAATCCTATTCCTCCCAATGAGGGAATCATAGTAGGATTTCCTAAAAGTTCCCAAGTTCTTTCTATCATAATATTCACCTGTGTTTCCTCATCCAAAACACAGTCAACGTTGAAGTCTCCTATTCTTGCTTCAAGGCATTATTTTTCTTTGAAGATATCTAATAAGTTGACATGTCGGTGGTCATTCAGGGTTTCTCTTATCTGTAGCAATACTCTCTCTGATTATTTCTGGGATTCTGTCATAATCTTATTTTCTGGATCTACCTTAGGGTTTTCTTGATTCATATTCATTTTTTAAACCTTAGCAATCATTCTAGGGCAATCCAAAACTTCATGGCCCATACATTTACAACGAAGACAACTAGGTGTTCTCCCAGGGAATTCCTTAGTAAGATGTTTAGGTTTTCTGGAACTGTAACAAAGGGTTAATCCTCTCTTTCATTTAAATTATCCCCAGCCTTTCCTGTACTACGCACTAGGATCATGGTAGCTAACCTACAAAAAATTCTTTCTAGGATCCTACATATACTTATTAGTCCAAACATTCTTTCTATGCATAGGTATAACATATTTTTCACTATTCTTATCAGATCTATTCTTATCAAATATTATTTCATCTATTAATACCCTAGTTTTCAAGCTAGGATAGAATCTATCAAACATACCTAGATCCTTACTTTTGAAAAAAAAAAATTCCATTCATCTTACTTCCACAGAGCACAGAGCTTTCACATCTAGAACTTTTTCAATATTCTTACCTTTATCAGAGCACAAAACTGTCAGATCTTACCTCTTTTAATTAAAAAGTCTCACTTTTGCCTTTCTTAGGGAACAAAGCTTCCAGATATTACCTCCTTTCTTCAGATTGGACTTCTTTTCCTTAGCACAGAACTTGCCAAACTAGTAGAGTACTACACACTAGAGAAATAGATCTACGCACAGAGATTTCACAATTTCAAATCAGATCTTTGCACAAAGCTTATTCTTCCTCAGTTCCCAACAATCATAGTTTCAGGTCCCAACAACATAACCATTTGTTGGCACAGGGTTCAACGCTACAACAATGGACCAAAAAAACCCTAACTACCGGCCTTTTCGGCAACACCTGTGAAGTAGATGAAGTCTCACCCAAGGTAGAGGTAGGGGTGGTTGCAAGACTCAGGTGTTTGCAACCTTAGCTGGGACACATATCTGTGATTAGAATACTTAATAGGTAACTTAGCACCATCAATTCATTATTATTTAACCAATGTCTACTTCGCAGATAAAACAGAGCATCGTAGCATTCACCCTGATCTAATGTATTTAAGAACTTAGCAAAGGAACTAGATTAGATCTAGAAGATTCAAGCACTAAGCAAGGTCACATATGTCAGATCTAGCATCTAGATTCATCATAAGCACAAATCATAAACATATCTATCTATCTATACCAAAGAACTTAGCACATAACACATAAACAGATCAGAACATCGCACAGAGCAGAATAACACAGTATTTACGTGGTTCACCCCCACCTTGGGGCTACGTCCACCAACTCTTTTTCTTTATTAGCTTCAATCGGTCATATATATGCACAAAG